>SWBJ01000213.1:0-86108 GCA_024195555.1 Aureobasidium sp. EXF-12298 | reverse complement strand
GTGGTCACCCACCGTAGTACTAATCTGCCGTTCAACTGCTTATGTATGGCAGAGCGGACGGGATGCCCAGTTTTCAGCTGACTGTGGCCGTATGTGCTCTTTACAGAAACAACTTGCATTATAACTATTAACACGCATAATAGAGGCAATACATCAAAATGGGAATCGCAGCCTCAATCATCCTCCTCGTCTTCCTCATCTGAGTCGACCTCAACACTGAGATTGTGTCCATGGTCCATGGTTGGCGGTCTGGGTGCCTTGGCCATAACACTCGGGGAGTTTGAACGCCACGAAGCACCTGGAGACGCGTACATGTTATCAGGCATAAGTGTGGTCTCTGTGAAGACTCGTGACGAGTTGGCCGATGAGGCAAATGTTGCGTGCTCAGAAAGCTCCATCGTACCTCCGCGACTAGCATAAGCGCTATCTTGGAGCGTTCTTTGCATGTCCTGGGCTCCTTTGTCTGCGAAATGTCTACCGCGGGGGTGGGAAGGAGTTACTGGCTGTGAGCTCGTGTATGTGTGAATGGTCTGTTTGCCAGTTTCCCTTGCCGCGTGATCGATGCGCTCGTAATGATCATAAGATCTCTCTTCTTCGCTCTTTTCTCCATACACTGAGTTAATGTATTTGTCGAACTCATCAGTTGTCTTGGCAACTTGTTCGAACAGGCCGGGTGTGAGTTTGGGTCCATCAGCACCCGCTCCATGGTAGGCTAGTGCTGCTGCGGTCTGGAAGGCGTTGCGAATCTGTCTGCCGTTCCACAAGCCATACCTGGACTGTTCATGTTCTTTGTAATGCTTTTTGGCGTAAGCAATGATTTCTCGATCGGAGATTTCGAGGCGGGGCTTTTCTGTAATTTCAGCTCGGGCATCTTCGATCTTTTTGAGGCGATTGAGATTCTTCTTCCAGATCTTGATCGTTTGTGTTCTTGTCAACTTCGGGTAACACAGACTGACGTGAATGCGTGACTTGAAAGCGTCATCGAATGTACCGACCCGGTTTGTAGTGAGGAAGAGTATTCCCTCATAATACTCAAGAACGCGCAGGAACACTTGCCTTGGTTAGTGACTGGCGTCCAGTAGTTCTATCTTGACGTACCTGATACGAGTGCATTCCTTCGCACGTCGAGTTTGTCACGTCTAGCCAGGAATATGTCCGCCTCATCCAGGAGCATCACACAATTCCAGATAGCAGCAAGTCGGAAATTGGCGTTCAAAGAATCCTCGACTTGCCTGGGTTCCAAGCCAAGATCACCACAAGTGATTGGAAACAGAGGTCGACCGGTCGATTGTGCCACACACTCTGCAGTCGAGGTCTTACCAACACCAGGAAAGCCATGCAGTAGCATGATGAGGCCCTTCCCCTTCCCAGAAACAATGTCCATACCTGGGGTGGATTTACCGTGCTTTGTATAAGCTTCCTTCTTGACGAAATGTTCCTTCACCAAAGCCTCGACCAATTGCTGATGACCCGTTGGAAGCTCCAGCCCTTCAAAGCCTTCGTTTCCCTGTGTGATGGGATCCAGTCGATCGATATCGAGAGCGTTGAACGTGCGATCCCGAAAACTGTATCCCATGACTCGACTCGGTAGCAAGACTATGTCGTTACTTCTCTCCAGACTTGTGATTGGCTCTTTGTGACGACTTGTGCGATACAGCTCCCATTCGTGTAAGAAACTGTCGTTCTCCCTGGCGTGCTCACGTAGCCACTTCTCATCAGCATAATCTGTGAACATTGATTCTTCAAACGTAGATTCAACCTGACTGTGTTCCTTGTCCCGATAAACCATCATGTCCCATTCTTCTATATCCTCCCTCGGGTAGCTAATGCACTCAAGGAGGCCAAATTTGGGTCGCCAGTTATAAGTGATCTGCCCAAAGTCTATCATGACTTCGCTCTCGACGAAAGGAGTCCCGGAGAGTGGATATTTATCGTTCTCGAAAGGACCACAAGGATGTGACTGGTATGTCCAGCCAAAGTAGTTCATATGGGTAGGCTTGGTGAGCTCAAGGAATCTACGTCCGCGTTCCAGAAGTTGCTCTCGAACGGACTCAAATGTTTCATAGTAGGCAGTAGGATAGACATCCAAACTAGTGATGTCGCGTTCGTTGTCGAATGCTTTTATCTCAATCATATGAGACACTGGCCAGTACGATTTAGAAGTCCAGTCGATATGGTAACACATCAGGCGAAAGGGATTAGCACGGCTTGCAGTAGATGATATTTGAGCATCGTCATCCGGATCATCATCGTTGGGCTTGGAGAGTGACACTCTACCCCCAGAATGATCGTAGACTCGGTAAACACTTTGATAAGGAGTCGGTGACGCCGCACTTTGAGCAAATGTCGGTTTGACTTCAGTCCCATGAGCAGAAGGGACGAACACCTCTTCGCCATGAGGGAAGAGATACCAAAGGTCAGCAAATTTGATCTTGCGAGCTGTTCGGTCACGCAAGCGGCTAACTGTGGGGTGGATGTATGTTTCGAGAAACCTTTTCAAGCAACGAAGGTCTCGCAATGCTTCGATACTATCAGTGAGAGGATCTGAGGCAATTGGGACTTGATATTTTGGCTCGCTGACTTCGTCTTTCGAGATGGTGTTGGCTGCTAGTGAGGAATCCGCACAAGGATTGACACTGTCGCTTTCAACTCCGGCGATGTGGGACTCGGTTCCAGCTTGACGTTCGAGGTCTTCTTTCTCGGCAAGACCCCATTTAGCTTCTAGACCAGACAGATGTTTCATCAGATCGTCTTCCATGCGGATTAAGCATCGGTATGGCCTCAACATCATGCCGGGGCTTAGATCGAGAGGAAATCCGAGAGGGTCAAGCTCTGTGATAATTGCAATCAGAGGCGATGAAATGATCCGGATGCGTTCTGGAACATCCTGTGGCGGAAGAACGTTCTGCTCAGCAATGGATGGTGAACGGATAGGAGTGTTGCCAATCTTTTTGGACTTCTCATACTTCTGTTGTTCCTTTTCCCGATCTTGGTAATACTTCGCTGGACCTTTCAAAACCTCAATCGCGTATTTCTTGTCACCAGTCCACTTGTGCTTGAAATTATACCAGTCAAGTACAGCGATTTGCGGGATGCATGGCAGTCTTTCTGGCGGCTTCACTTCGTCGACTTCAGCCTTTTGTGCAGGTCTGTCATCAACATCAATCTTTTGTTCAGGGGTCGATCCTTTGCTGAACCTCTTCTCAACGGACTTCAGCCGACTATCGACACTGAGTATAACCTCGACGACGTCCAGAAGCTTCTTGCCTCTGAAGTCACTGTCGCCAATCATGCTCGGACGAATATCATCGGACTCGTCATCTGTATCAGCGAGAGAGTGGCTGTCCCCTGGTCCCGGTGGGCATTGTGAACCGTCTTCATTATGACTGATGGACGATGCGTCGTCCGCGGATTGGCTTGTGGCCTTTGGGGTCTGGATAGGGTCTCCCAAATCTTGTACTGATGGGCTGCTTCCAACGATGGTAAAATTCGCCTTTTCTATCTGTCAATACGGTCAATATATCGACCACAGGAGATACGAAGCGCCCACCTGATCACTGAACTCGCCAATACTATCATCGGGGCCAGCCTCGGGGCGGTCGAGTGCAGATGTATTTGTTGACCCAGATGGCGTTCTGCCATCTGCTTTCAGTGTCTGTATACCACTCAATGATGGTCGTTTTAAGGGTCGTGGAGGCGGTTTCTTCGTTGCAGATTCGGCCATATTGAAGAAGTTCAGCTCTGATTTTGCAAAAGAAGTAGTTCAGCTGCCGTTAGGGCTTCCCAGAGATGGGAAAGAGAGTACATATGTATTTCCCGACAAGTGAAAACATGCTCAAGGAGTCGATGGCTTGGATTGCGAGGCTGATGCAATCTATTGGCTCATGTACGCACCTAGCCCCAAACCCACAGCTAATATCTTCGAGCGATAGAGCTGGGAGAATGATCCTGATGCATGAACTCCCAGAACTCATTTGTCATTCCGTCTTGAGAGTAGGCGAGAAGATCACTCCATATATTGGAGAGGCGCCTTTGCATGCGTCTAATAACTTAGACCTACCACTGCAGCGCTGCAGCACCACGGACTTGGAGCAGTACATCGGCGACACGCCACCGGATGGCACGCATCCTTCGCTATTGGTGAATTTGCTCCAAATGGATGTAAGCACGTTGCATGACGGGCCGAAGGTAAGATCGGCATCGCCGAAGGTGCTGAAGCCGTGTGGACGATCTTCCGTGCACACGGAGTATGGTAGTTTAAGGCAGCACCTGGCAGCATTAACGTCGTCGTCGTTGGACGCGCTCCACTCGGCACCCGCATGATAATGTCATTGTGGTTTGGAAGGGAAAGCGGAGAAATATCCGGAAGGCTGTCGACACGCCAAGTCATTCACACGACTTGTATTTCCTTCGCAATAATCGTGGCCAAATGAACGTATCATGACCAGGAACTGGAAGGAGCGATCATCGCAATGCCGCATCATATTCAGCATCGGTTGATCTTAGTCGGGATTTCAATAACAAGTGTCAAGAACATTTGGCCCAGCACAAGCGCACCAGTGGGTGAGTGTCTGAAGCTTTAGCGAGGGAACAATTGATTAGCTAGCGAGAGAAGGATTTTTAGTGCCTTGGCCATGATTATGCAAGCACTCAAGGAAGTGGGTCCTCTCGCTGACCCGCGACGTGGGTTGAGTGTGGAGGGTAGACCATGGCCTGGTAACGACCTTCTCTGACTTTCAAAAGAGTTGTATGAGAGGTTGCAGCCTCCGCTGAGATCGGTGCAGATCCTTTCTTGTCTGGCATGGTCTCACACGAGTACTGAGTTGTGAGTGGCGTGCATGCTGCTTGTCGCAAACTTGGTAGCAGCGTCCATTTTGCTGCGAGCCTGGGATGTGCAAGCGCCTGAACGTGCGAGCTCTCTGCAAATGAGGCAATGCTCGCTTCTGGTCATCGATACGACGCCCGCATGTAGCTTATGTGGGAAAGGTTGTGTAGTGCTTCCGCAAGTTGAGGTCACTTGACCAGAAGCGACCACGGGCTATCGTCGAGCATGTGAGAGCTCTTGCGAGAACATTTACCGAGAAGCTTTCTCTATTGCCTGTCGTACCTCTGGCTCCAACTTTTGAGACATACAAGTTTCATGAACTGATACACAATGACCAACCTGGCCCATAGTCAAAAGGATCAGAATCGTGTGGAAGCACGACTCAGTGCAGATTTCATCATGCATGACCCCAAATTTCCGCGAGGCATCAGCGACGGCTTTGAGTATGATGAGCAACGAGCAATTCTCAGGACGAACTCACGCAGTCGGTATGTTCTTCATCCTCACTCCGAGGAGAGATAGCAGGCGAATGTGCAATATTGATTTGCCAAGTGAAGCGATACAGATTACAAAAGGGGCTCTCGAGCTGTACTATAGCTCCGACCCTGCAGATCAGCTTGTTACATTCTCTTCGAACATAACATGGGACGATGTCACTAAGACTGCGAAAGAAGCAAGAGTCCGAGAGAACCAAAAGAACACCACGTGGGATACCGTTACGCATACTGCGAAGAAGGCCAAAGCATCCTATAATTCTAAAGGGCCCTTACGGAAGTTAGGTCGTTCCCTTGGAGACATCGCACCTGCCATAGTTCACAAGTTGGACTACGCACCTGATGAGATGTATATCGGCGTTGTCTGCCATGGACTGAAGTTTCTTTTTGACGTAAGTATATGAGGAGTCGTTCGTGTGATTTTTGGAGCTGAACAGATCTTCAGATTGCTATTCGACTTGCGGAGAAGCGACAAAAGATTCTAGAGGCTTTTGAAAACATACCAGAACTAGTCAAAGACGTGCACGCGTATGACAAATACTTCGACAGGGACCGTGACTATGTGGTGTTAAGAGAGGAATTTGATGTTTGTTTGCTGACATCGATTGCCAAGTCCATCAAGTGGTTGGAAAAACCTACGATTTGTAAGATCTTCTGCATAACCGACATAACTATCAGGGCTTACTGGGAGCAGGGAAATCGGTCGAAGCTCTCATCAAAGGGCCGCTTGCAGCGCAGTCAGTGGACGAACTAATGGACGATGTGCAGGTCAAGCGCACTAAACTGCGATCCCGAATCCATCTTTTGAACAGTGGCAGACAGTTCTGGAGCAGCAAGGATGCAGAATCAGGAGTCCGTCAAGGTGGATTGCTACTTTCTGGTCAAGCGAACATCAAAGACCAGGTCGATGGCACTGCAAATGATGTCAAAGGCATGGCAAAAAGTTTTGAGTATATGTTTCACAAGACGCAGGAAATTCACACTACAACGCAAGAGATGCACGCCATGTTGCAGCAGGACAGAGATCGGATCAAAGCACGAGAAGCTGAGCTGAGAAGAGAGGCGATTGGCAACAAGTTTATGGCACTATTCTATGATAGTCATAGGAAAAGGAGTAAGCTTCATGAAGTTGATTCGCATGCAATCAGGAGATGCTAACATCATGAAGAGCAGCCACCTGTGCCCTCAACGCAGCGCCCTCAGGTATCAGGGAATCGAAAGTCAAGATTGTCTGGACCAGTCACTTTCCAGACTGAGCTGATTAGTTTCATGGCTGTTGATGACAGCCATCTTCTGGATATCTCGAGGATTGTCGAAAATAGCGCTCGCTTTGATGTGCAAGAGATGAGGCAAGCATATGCCATGGCCAACAGCATCGATACCCAGACTTGGTTGAACGCAATCAGAGGTATCATGTTTCTGAACGGCTCTGGAGACACAAGAGCAGCTCGGGAGTCTCCTATCTCAGCATCACTGGCTTCATTAGTATTCCGGATTCCTGAGAATCCCGGTACCATTGTGCTTCATTTCTTTTGTGGACTACATTGCGAATCGAACCAAGCTGTCTCCGGGCCTTCAGGCCTGATCCGAAGTTTGATCGCCCAGCTGTCCTTGAAGCACGACTTCAACCTAGCCTTCGTTGATGACGAAGCCTACCGAGACGGAATCCGAGATCATGATATGCGAACGCTCTGTGAGACCTTTTCGGCCATGGTCTGTCAGCTTCCCACCGACTGCGAACTCTACTGCATTATCGATGGCGTCTCGTGGCTCGAGACTCCGCGCTGGCGAGAGGACTTTGCTGCAACTATCGCTTACATATGCTACATGGTTGTGGATCCTCATTGTCGGGCTCATTTCAAGCTTCTGATATCAAGTCCAGTGAGAAGTCTATTGTTGACACAAGAGTTGAGACAGTACGGCGAGCTTGCTAACTTAGTTGAGGTACAATCGATCAGATTGACGGAACGTGACATGCCTACGGAAAGAGAGCTTGCGGAGAGGACTCGTCGATAGTATTTCGTGAGTTTCCCCACGTGATCAAGTAGTTTTCACATGGTAATAAACAGCGCATGATCGCCTGACATAGAATTCGATAAGCAGTCAGCCACTTTCGAGTCCAGACGCATAGATCTACGCTATATCTGCCTTGTTATTGTGCAGACTAAGGTTTATCCTTGCTGTTTCCCGGATCTCCACCACGGGTGTATGAACTGGGCCTTGTATGTTCAAAGTGCGCCATGCATGTCTGGACTGGCATACCTGAATTGTGCTGCTAATGAGTCTTTACTATGTGTCGAAGGCAGGATCTTCAACGCCTAGATCACTCAAATTTATGGTGTTGACATCTGATTCGCCAGCCTTAGTAAGACTGCATGCATGATGCAGGATTGTGGCTGGATTATCACATGGTCTACGCGCACGCTCTAGACGACAGTTCACCTCTAGATTTTCGTATCACAGGGTAACTGCTGAAAAACCGTCATGTCAGACCCCAGAAACTATACCGTTGGTTGGATTTGTGCCATCGAAACCGAATATACTGCAGCCCAGACATTTCTCGACAACGAACACGAGCCACCGGACCGGCTGTCAACCCGTGATACCAACCATTACACGCTTGGTGATGTCGTGGGACACAATGTTGTGATGGCGGTTCTTCCGAATGGCGAATACGGAACAAGCTCTGCCGCCAATGTCGTTACCAACATGCTTACCAGTTTTCCCAACATCGCAATTGGATTGCTAGTGGGCATCGGTGGTGGTGCTCCTACTAGGAAAGATCATATTCGTCTCGGCGATATTGTCGTAAGCTCACCCAGAGATGGATCACCTGGCGTCTACCAGTACGACTATGGAAAGACTATCCAAGGATCGGCATTTGTTCAGACTGGATTCCTGAACCAGCCTTCAACTGCCGTGCGTTCAGCTGTCATTGGGTTGAAGAGCAAATACCGGCGGAGAGGCCACCGTATCGAAGAAACTATTGAATCAATCCTTGAAACGTGGCCAAGATTGCAAAAGGACTTTTCTCGCCCTCCACCAGAGAGTGACCGTCTCTACGCCTCCAGCTTTGTGCATAGTAGTAGCCGAGCGTGCGATGAGTCTTGCGCACTACGACCAGACAAGATTGTTAAACGTCAGCCTCGACAAGCAAATCATGATAATCCATATGTTCACTATGGAATCATTGCTTCTGGCAATCAATTGATGAAGGACGCCTTGATCCGAGATCGATACGCCAAAGATCAGGACGTTTTATGCTTCGAAATGGAGGCAGCTGGCATCATGAACCACTTCCCTTGTCTCGTCATCCGAGGGATTTGCGACTACAGTGATAGTCACAAAAATAAACGTTGGCAAGGGTATGCCGCAATGGCAGCAGCAGCCTATGCCAAAGACTTGTTGGGAGAGATACACAAGACGATGCCGCAATATCCACGGAGTACGAGTGGTCTTGACCGGATAAGATGCGGTGTATCAGAACCATACACCAATGTGTCTGAGAGCGGCATAACAAGATCGATGCCTGCACCGGAGCCTTACATTATTGCATATCGAAGCCGCAAAGATGAGTCGATGTCGAAACACTTTAGCAATAGCGCGCCTCCACGTGGCTCTCAGTCTTCTGCCGCTGGAGGACTCAGCAGAAATCCGAGCCTCGAGAGTATGTCTGAGGATACTGCTAGCACCTGCAATAGCCATACTAGTCTGGAGAATGATTCTTTTGACAAGCTCCGGCCGCAATGGACGATTGCAGGCTGGTTCGAAGAGTCACGCGAGATCCAAGGTTTTTGTCCCGCGATTCGCATACACGACATTGACACGCTGACTCGCATGATCTCCGCCGACGAGGAAATCGAATTTGACGTTATGAACGTTACGGTACAATCTCGATCAGAGCCGTTCGCGCATAGCGACGATCGAGAAGCATTCTATGCCCGTACTGAGGCAGCGGAAAGTCAATTCGTACTGAAATCGTGTATCAATGGCTCTGATGAGGACTGTGCCAAGATGATGGAGGGCATGCGAATCCAGACACTCTGCAAAGCGTTTGCTCTCGAGTTCAATGGCCTTCTTGAGATAAACCCTCCCCTGGACTTCGTCTCGAAAACGGTTTCAGGATGCATTTCGCTCGAGCAATTCCTGGAGGGCGAATTTGTCGAGTATAACAGCTACGTAAGCTTGATGAACGATAAGCTGTCTGATGACCCATTCAATCAAGTCGCGCAAGCATTTTCGCATTTCACCTTCGAGCGCTCGAGGGGACTCCTGCTAGTCAACAACCTTGAAGGAGTGAATCATCTACTGACGCACCCAGCTATTCAGACGAGCGACTCTGAAAGATTCAGGTTGTTTGATACAAACTTGAACGTTTCGGGTTTCAAATTCTTCTTCGCCCGACACGAATGCAATATCAATTGCCGTAAGCTAGGCCTGAAGAGCAACCGGGAAACATTCATTTCGGGAAATGTTGAATACAGGAGGGAGTGGCCGAAAATGATTCCCACTGTTTGTTGTTCCAACAAGCTCTGTCGTGGCATCATGCGTATGGCCAATGCCTACAAGTCAATAGAGTTTCCCGGCCACTACTGGTGTCGGAAGTGCTGGGAGCTGTTGAACAAGCCCACAACCTGGCGGATATGCATCGAGCACGGCCCAAAGCATGAGTTTGAGGTGTCAAGGTTCTTTTACGAGTCCCAAGGCCAGCTCCCTCCAAGCAAATGTCCTGATCACCGTAGAAAGGATACTCCACAGTCTAGCACTCCTACAACTGATCTAAGTATCCCGAAAATGACAAACGCCGTGAGCTCAAGGGATAGTGTGAACAGCAACATTCGAACCTACGATAACGATCGTGGTCGATCAGGTAGTGGCTCTGGTCGGCTCAGAAGTGGTGTAACGATAGCTCCGCCGCCGGCGGCCCCAAGGCTGCAGTCAGTACCGCAGCGGGCTAGACATTGGTTTTCTCGAGGCGACTCAGGTGAGAAAAAAAAGGCTGAGCACTACCGGTCACGACGTAAGCATGAAGAAGAGATGGTTCCGTATTACAGAAAGCACGGTTGAGGATGACCACGATCGCTTGCGTATCATCCTCGTCGTGACCCAAGCAGATTGTTTCCTTGCCTGTTGCTAAGCTGTTGTTGGTTGAATATGTCGAGTAGCCACGGTTTGTTTGCCTGGCCTCTCTTTACCAGCGGTAATGTACTCTTAGCCTCCGATGGCACGATTCAAGTATCTTGATCTTTGTTCAATCGGATTAGATAGGCAGTTTCACGTCAGTTACTCCCAGAAACAGCCAGCACCTTAATTAATAAGCTTCCGTCAGGGTCACCGTGACGACCTGTGGCTGTTAGCATCGAAGTATACAAGATGGCAACGTACCGGACGTGTTGCCATCTAACCATTACAAAGTATGTGAGGAACATCGATCCAAGTAGTTGCGCAAAGCGGATGCCGAAGGACTTACTATGAGACCACGCTGTAATCTATAACGCAGCAGTAACAATTTGATGGGTCGATTGTGACGTGTGAGATCTCAAAGGTCTTCACAAACACCGTGATGTACTGGACCAAATCTCTACCGTATGAGTGGTAATTCTGTTTTTTTTTTGTCGTGTCGTATGCTTTCGTGATTTACTGGAACGCCGGAGACTGTGCCAGCGTCCACATATTCTCCATCTTGTATCTGCCTAGCACATCTTTGGCTTCACCATCCGTCTCGCACGCCTTGTATGGCATCCAGCGCCTGAAAGCTCGCTGCTTTTCCTCACCCTCAAAGACAAGCTGGCATCTGTTCATGGTGTTGTCCTTGAGCCTGCCGTCCTCGTCAAAGGCATTGAGCCATGCAGCATTGGCTTCTTGGTTGCCCTCGCGCACGTTTTGTGGCATAGCATTCTCAGTCCATTTCACACGGTTGAGCATGAGCTTCTTGTATGCGTTGATACTGTGAGTGCCGCCTTCGACAATTACTAGATTCATCTTGGGGTGGAAGATGGTGATGCCTGTCAAGGCTTGCTGCTCAGCGTTCTTGTTGATCTGGAAGCGGTGTTTGCCGTAGCTCAAGTTATCGATTCTGAAGACTAGTACCTTCATGCCGAGGGTGGCATCGGCTTCTTGTTGTTGAGCCAATTTTTCGAGTCGTTGCTCTTTTGTTAGTTGTCTCTCAGCATTGGCTGTCTCGTGATCATCGGCGCGCTGAGCAATTTCGCGGTTGACACGAGCCTCAACAGCAGTGGGATCCTTGACAGCTTCATTACCCAATACACGCATAAGGTTTGATTTCTTGACCTTGGGCGCAGGTGGAGCTTTGAGACCAAGTCTGATCTTCGCCTGCTCTTCTTTGTGATCAGCCATACGGCGTTGTCGTCGTACCTTCTTCTGCTCCTGCTTTGTAAGGTACATGGCCTTGGGAGCCGGTACATTGGCATCTTGAGGCGCGGAGAGCAAGACGGGGTGTTGAACGTATCTTGTGATTACATCCATGTTGATCTTGTCCGGAGCCTCGAGATTTTCATAGTTGCCTCCAGTCACGAGACCTTCGTCCCACCACTCAATCTCTGGTGGAGCAGGGACCAGGAATGATTTCTCGGTGGCTTCCTCGATGGCTTGTTTCCGGGCTTGTTCTTGCATCTCCTTGGCCATCTGTTCGATTCTCGCCTGTTGTCTCAGAGCTTCAGCCTGTGCCATGAACTTACCCTTCTGATTGAAGAGCAATTGCTTGGACTTGCGATCCTTCTGTTTCTGCAATGACGGATCGTAGTAAGGTTCATCTTGAGCGACAGCCTTTTGATCGTCGGGAGTCAGGTAGGGGTTGTGCTTTGCGGGTCCATCCTTTTGCTTCTTGTTACCGGCAGACCGTGACGGACCACCTAACAGACTGGGATGCAGTCCAACGTTCAGACCACCTCTTGCGCGTGCAACAATTTCGTCTCGAACGGGAGGAGAAGGGGCGTGTGCTGAGTGTTGAGCAGCAGGACGTGTGGGAATATCTGTTTGGGGTTGTTGGTGTTGTTTTTGAGCGATCTTGGCCTTGATGGCGGCAAGCTGAGCCTGGATCTGGGCCTTTTTCGCATCTTCGGAGGATGGTGCGGTGGAGGGAGAAGCAGATACAGGTGCGGGAGAGGGCGAGGATGGAGCAGCATTTCCTTGTAGACGGGCTTTCATAGCAGCAATACGTGCTTGCATATCGTTCGCAGAGGTTGATGGAGCAGCAGCTGCGGGTGTCGGAGCAGGCGCAGGTGTGGCAGAGCCTCCTTTATTTGCCATGCGAGCCTTCATAGCAGCAATGCGCTCGGCGACTTCGCGCCTTTTGCGCTCGACATCATTGTCTGGCGCCGGGGATGCTTGTGCTGATCGGGGACGTTTCGAATCATGGCCGTCGTCCAGGCCATTGCCAGGGAAGGGGCGTTTCTCTGACATGTCGAGGTGGTGGTGTCCAGAAAGACCAGGAGCAACGACGACGAGCTCAAGGCAGAAGTTCAAGATGCCAAGAAAGTCGAAGTCGAAGCCGAGTCGCGGAGTCTGGAAGTGACGACGGACTTGCAAAGAGCGACCAGCTTCAGCGGACGGGATTTGCCGTTGCAGGGCCCGACGTTCCTTCCCCGGATCGAAAAGTTGCTGCCAGCCGGGAAACTTTTTTGTTGCTAGCCACCGTCGTCTTCTGCGGCCGACGACGATTTTGTGTTGCTTCAAGCTGTGAACCGCTGCTTGCTAGCTTCCACTTCGCCAACATGAATATCTCACAACCTGTCTCGTCGCAGATTGGCGGCGTCGAGTTCGCCTTTCTGCCGTCGGAAGAGATCCGCGCGCTGTCCGTCAAGCGCATCACCAATCCTACCACATTCGATACCCTCTTGAACCCTGTACCTGGTGGTCTGTACGATGCCGCCCTCGGAAACTTTGGCGACAACTCGTGAGTTGGCTCTCTGCTTTTGCCTCGAGCTGAGCAGCTAAGCTAACCCACCTTTCGTAGATGTACCACTTGCAACCTCAAGTTTGGCTGCCCTGGCCACTGCGGTCACGTCGAACTTCCCGTCCATGTCTACAACCCTACCTTCATGGACCAGTGCTTGCGTCTCCTGCGCGCAAAATGTATCTATTGCCACAAGCTCAAGATGTCCCGCTCCGAGGTCAACCGCTTTGTCTGCAAGCTCACTCTTGTCAAGTATGGCCTGCTGAAGGAGTGCTACGACGTCGATTTGATCACCCTCTCCGCCTCAGACTCGACCACCAAGCCTGCCAAGGATGACTCGGACGACGACGAACAGGACGAGGACACCAAGGGCATTATCGCTCGCAGAAATGCCTTTGTCAAGAATGCCCTCAAGCAGGCCGGTTTCAGCAAGAAGCGCAACGACTGGGCCGACACCAAAATCGAAGCTGTCGCCAACGAGAGACGCGCTATTGTTAAGGAGTTCCTCTATTCCATCACAAAGAGCAAGAAGTGCAACAACTGCAACGGTATCTGCCCTACCTACAGAAAGGATCGTTTCGTCAAAATCTTCAGAAAGCCTCTGTCTGAGAAGGACAGAGTTGCCATGGTCCAGGGAGGCTTCAAAGCTCAAGATCCCCTACTCTTGATGAAGAAGAAGCGCGAGGCTCAGGCTAAGAAGCAAGGTCTTGCTCAAGACGAGGCTGTTGCAGACCTCGAGGACTCGCCCGCAGAGTCAGAAGGAGAAGGAGATGACATTTCAATGCTCGACATTGAGCAAGAGGTCGCTGGAGGAAACGCTCTGGAGTCCGAGACAACGAGTGCACCCTCAAAAGCCGACAAGGACGAGAAGCAGAGCTACCTGAATGCAGGCCAGGTACATGCTCACCTTGTCCAGCTGTTCGAACAAGACGCAGAGGTTCTGGGCATGATTTACACTCCTCGCTCCAAGGGTCGCAAAGGCGCTCCTCTCAGCGCTGAGATGTTCTTCATCAAGGACTTGATTGTTCCCCCTAACAGATTCAGACCCGAAGCCAGAACTGGTGCCGACGAGATCGCCGAAGCCCAGGAAAACTCCCTCTACAAGAACATCATCAATGTTTGCGACCAGATGACACAGATCCACAAGGAGCTTAACGGCACCATCCAGAATGAATACTCAAGACGCCCAAGGAACTACGCCGACTTCCAAGACGCCTGGATTCGTCTTCAGGATGGTGTCAACTCTCTTCTGGATCGCGACCGCAACCCCGTGCAAGGAGGTGCTGGAAAGAGAAACGAAGATGGTATCAAGCAGCGTCTGGAAAAGAAGGAGGGTCTGTTCAGAAAGAACATGATGGGAAAGCGTGTCAACTTTGCTGCTCGTACCGTCATTTCTCCCGACCCCAACATCGAGACCAACGAGATTGGTGTTCCGCCAGTGTTCGCCCTCAAGCTTACGTACCCCGAGCCTGTCAACGACCACAACTACAACGATCTCAGACAAGCTGTCATCAACGGCCCCTACGTCTGGCCTGGTGCTGTTGCTATTGAGAACGAGAATGGTCAAGTCATCAACTTGCAAATCAAGAACGCCGAGGAGCGTACTGCTCTAGCCAACCAGCTTCAGGCCCCCTCGAGCACCAACGTCAGTGGTGTCAAGACCAAGAAGGTTCATCGCCATCTGAACAACGGCGACATTGTCATCATGAACAGACAACCTACTCTTCACAAGCCTTCGATGATGTGTCACAGAGCTCGCGTTCTGCCTGGAGAGAAGACTCTTCGTATGCACTACGCCAACTGTAACACATACAACGCCGATTTCGATGGTGACGAGATGAACTTGCATTTCCCTCAGAACGAGCTTGCCAGATCAGAGGCCATCAGTATTGCTGACAATGACCATCAATACCTGTCTGGAACTGCTGGTAAACCTCTTCGTGGTTTGATTCAGGATCACATCTCGATGGGTGTCTGGTTGACTAACCGCGACACATTCTTCAGCCGTGAAGACTACCACCAGCTGCTATATGCTGGTTTGAGACCCGAGAACAACCACACCACTTCAGGACGCGTTGAAACCGTGCCCCCGGCCATCAGAAAGCCCCGCCCGCTCTGGACTGGTAAACAGGTCGTCTCATCCGTCTTGAAGAACTTGACTCCCGAGGACTTCCCCGGGTTGACTATGACTTCAAAGTCTTCCACTGCTTTCAAGCAATGGGGGCCCAACTCGGAAGAGCAGGCTGTTATCTTCAAGGACGGTGAGCTCCTGTGTGGTATTCTGGACAAAGCACAAATCGGCCCCAGCGGCGGTGGTCTCGTTAACGCTATCTATGAGACTTATGGACACACTATTGCTGGAAAGCTGATGAGTGTGCTCGGTCGTCTCTTGACGAAGATGCTTCACATGCGCGCATTCTCATGTGGTGTTGAAGATCTGATCTTCACCCCCGAGGGCGAGAGCATGAGAAGGGAGGCACTTAGCAAGTCACAAGCCGCTGGTCTTGGAGTCGCCGTCAAATACGTCTCTCTGCAAACCGAAACCCCTGACACAAACGATCCCGAATTGCGCAGACGTCTCGAACAAGTCCTTCGCGACGACAGCAAGCAAGCCGGTCTCGATGCTGTCATGAGTGCCGCTAACTCTGAAGTGTCTGGTAATGTGACAAACACTTGTTTGCCTGCAGCCCTGGTCAAGCCTTTCCCCAAGAACCAAATGCAAGCCATGACTGGTTCTGGAGCCAAGGGTTCCGGTGTCAACGCCAACCAAATTTCTTGCAACCTTGGTCAGCAAGTTCTGGAAGGTCGCAGAGTTCCTGTCATGGTCAGTGGTAAAACTCTACCTTGCTTCAAGCCCTTCGAGACAAGTGTCAGAGCAGGTGGTTACATTGTTGATCGTTTCTTGACTGGTGTAAGACCTCAAGAATACTACTTCCACGCCATGGCTGGAAGAGAAGGTCTGATTGATACCGCTGTCAAGACTTCTAGATCCGGTTATCTGCAGAGATGTTTGATCAAGGGTATGGAGGGTCTCAAGTCCGAGTACGACACTACCGTTCGTGATGCCGATGGTTCTATCATTCAATTTATCTACGGTGAAGATGGACTCGATGTCGGTAAGGCCAAGTACCTGTCTGACTTCAAGTTCATTGCCGAGAACCACATGTCCATGTTCCACAACCTTGGCATCAAGTCGGAGTTCGGCCGCATCATGAGCAACGAGGCTGCTGAGTACAACAAGAACGCCGAGAAGAAGTACAGAAAGACTGGTGACCTCGCAGCCAGCGACCCGGCCTTGTCCATCTACTCACCTGCCCGCTTTGCTGGTAGCACATCTGAGAAGCTCATGCGCGGCGCCAAGAAGTACATTGATGAGAACCCCGACAAGCTCATCAAGGACAAGAAGCGCAACATTGAAGGTGTCCAAGGACTGACCAAGAAGAGTCTTCAGGCCATCATTGATGTTAGATACCTCAAGTCGATCGTCGAACCTGGTGAGGCTGTTGGTGTCGTTGCTGGTCAGTCAGTTGGTGAGCCTTCGACACAGATGACACTCAACACCTTCCATTTGGCTGGTCACTCTGCCAAGAACGTCACACTGGGTATTCCTCGTCTTCGTGAAATTGTCATGACTGCCAGTGCTACTATCTCCACTCCTAGCATGACTCTGCATCTCAATCCAGAGGTCACCAAGGAGCAGGCTCAGCAGTTTGCCAAGGGTATCAGCAGGCTCAGTCTTGCCGAGGTCCTTGACAAGGTCACTGTCACAGAAAAGATCGGAAGAGGTGTTGCTTACGAGCAAGCCAAATCCTACACTGTCCGTCTGCAGCTCTTCCCCTCTGATGAGTACACCAAGGAGTACGCCATCACTGTTGAGGACGTCGCTCGCACCATTGAGACCAAGTTCTTGCCCAGACTCCAAGCTGTTGTACGCAAGGAGCTCAAGAAGAAGGGTGACCAGAAGACACTCAAGAAGTCCGACGCAATGCCCGAGATTGGTGAATCCGCCGGTACAATTGAGCAAGAGTCTGGTCGTCCCGAAGGTGAACGCGAGGGCGGAGACGACGACTCTGACGATGAAGGTGATGACGATGCCACCCGCGACAAGGCCAAGTCGAACAAGGCACAAGGTGGTTATGATGCTCCCGACGACGATGAGGAGGCAATCGTTGCTCGCGGCCGTCGGGAGACAACTCCTGAAGACCAAGAGGACGAAGGCTTCGTTGGCAGCCCCAACACTTCTGACGACTCTGATTCCGATATGGATGACTCAGAAGCCAGCATCAAGAAGGTTGCTTACAACTCGAGAGAACGCGAAGAGCGTATCAAGGGCAACAAGTACACCAACGATGTTTCTGCTTTCAAGTTCGACGACAAGACTGGTGCATCGTGCACCTTCACAATCGAGTACGCTGCTGAGACCGCCAAGCTTCTCATGCTCAACTTGGTTGAGAACTGCACTAGAGACGCCCTGATCCAGTCAATTCCTGGTCTTGGCGCCTGTCACCTGGAAGTGGAGAAGAACTTCGTGGACTCTACCACTGGCAAGGAGAGCGACGTCGAAGTCATTTCGACAGACGGTGAGAACCTTATGGCCATGCGCAACCACCAGGGCGTGCTCAACCCCAACCGTTTCTTCACCAACGATATCGCCGCCATGCTCCGTCTGTACGGTGTCGAGGCTTGTCGTGCGTCTATTGTGCGCGAGGTGTCTGCTGTCTTCGGTGGTCACGGTATCAGTGTCGACCAACGTCACTTGAACCTCATCGCCGACTACATGACCCGTGGAGGTGGTTACCAGGCCTTCTCTCGTCAAGGTATCAAGGGCAACACTTCGCCGTTCATGAAGATGAGTTTCGAAACCACTGTCGGTTTCCTTCGCGACGCAGTCATGGAGGAAGACTTTGACGACTTGAGTGGTCCTTCCGGTCGCATTGTCGTCGGCAAGATTGGAAGAATTGGTACCGGTGGCTTTGATGTCATGATGCCTGTGCTTCAAGTCTCAAGTCCTGCCCACGAAGACGCCGAGGAAACCGGCGATGTCATGGCCGTTGACCAAAGCAGCGAGAGTGAGGAGGAAAGCGACGACGAGTAAATGTTTTTTGCACAAAAAGCTGGAATCTGATTGGGTTGTGTTTATAAGGTCTTTGGTTTTGGTTTGCATGTGGGATATATTAGCCGGTGTTTTTTTGATCGCTGTATAGAATAGGCATCGTATTCGTTCTTTCCATTTATTGTTCTTCTCACGCTGAATGTCATATACCACTGCAAGCCTTAGTTGACGGCATGGCGTTCCAGCGAGTCGTGCAGCCGAAGAGCTAGTCTGAGAATGTAGGTATAGGCGAAAGCAGGAGCTACCTCCTGCCCAAGTCAGCCCAAGTCAGCCACGAGCTTGAATGCAACCGGCCCAATCCGCATGCGAATTCTCCTTGGTATACCATAATCGGATCTGATAGTAGCATCGCAGTCAACAACTGGTTAGTGCTGCTGATCCTCCTGTTATACGCACGTAAAAGGCAATTTCCACACCTTGGGACGCTTATGTAGGAACCAAAGCGGCTCGAAGCATGTCGACGCCTCTAGCCAGAACCTTGTGTTTAACTTAAGCTTACCTGCACCTTCTCTGTTTATTGAAAGTTTTTCGTGAAGGATATAGGCAGGGTTGTCTCACTGATAAGGGTCCAGCAGTTGCCCTTTCAGCGTTTCACAGTGCGACCTGTCTCAACGACGACTGCAAACGTGAATAGCGACTTCCGAAGAACAACAACAATATCAGAAAATGGAGCCAACATGGCTTCTAGAAATGATGCTAGAAATGTCGCCGAATGCGAACTACGCTACATACGCCCGCGCAAGTGGTGAAAATCTCCCGCAGCGAAGATCCTGCAGAACCGTTGCGGCTAGCTTCGTGGTTGGCATGTTCAACCACAACTCGTCACGGATCCAACCTCATGCTGCTACTCACTCCGACAGTGCACCACGCCTGTGCCGTGCTATGCCGATGCTTAGCCTCTTGTCTGCTGGCATGGACTGAACTTTTTGCAATTGCCGGACGTCAAGCCCCGTGGATCGCACCGATGTCCGTGGTGTTCGACTCGAGGACCACAACATGCTTCTTTTCGCAGCCTCTTTCGTAGGCGCCAGCCTCTCCCGCAGCTCCGCAGTGACCATGGTTTTCTCGGATGTAAGGAACGACAGACGAAATTATTGCAATGCACGAATCCCGTGATAATGAGCAATGTCCCAAAAGGCCTTGCGTCTCATGTCTCTCCATTTACAGTAGCAGCAAGCCTCCCAGTTGCTTACGGCCGAGGTGATAAGAAGAGCTTGGAAGACATACCGACGACATGGTAGCGGAAGACCAGCGCCATCCGCTGCTCGGACCTCCTATCTCTTTGCACTTCGGAGTCAGTCTTGCTTTTTCACCTCGGCATGGTAGGTCATCCCTTTGGTATAGCACCCTCACTTAGGTTCATTCATGCATGCCTAGCGTACATGAGTTCAATAGTTCGTGCAAGCATGAGAGCCGTGCATGGCTGACTCCATCTATACCGGCTAAACTTCACTGAATGGTCGCAGTCATGCTACCGCACTCACCAGATTGTGATCAAGCGATACCACGCGATGACGCGAGTTGAGCACGCCGTTTGTCTCCTGGTTTACCAAGAGCAGAGAGACTAACCCCCAACTTTCGCTAATGCCATGCTTAGACTCCTCACTGCTGACAATTATACACGATCTTGGTATGGGCTCTGTAGTCGGGATCGAAAACTCACGGTAGTCATGATGGAAGGCTATAGAGCAGGACACCATAAAAGCTGCCGATGCCTCTATAGCTAGTACTCCAACACCTCCTGCATCATTCGTTTCAGCATCTAGGAAGTTCTCTTCACGATGCGTCTTACACTCGCTATTCAAGGCTTTGCCGCCCTGGCGGTGGCCATGCCTGCCGCTCGTCCTCAGGAGATCGACATCAACCTGGTTCTTAATGCTCCCGAACCAGTAACTTACGACCCTGCTGTTGGAGCCACAGCTCAAGTTGTATCTTACGACTACACCTCCCTGGTTGCTCAGGCCACCGCTCCCGCTACCTCAGTCACCAGCGATGTTGCTGCCACTGCTACCGCAATTGAGAAGAGAGGAGCTGCATGTACCTCCTTGGCTCCTGGAGCTTCCGGCGCTCCTACCTACTCACCTGACACTCCTGCTGCTTTTGCTTCAAACTCGGACTTTGCTTCGGTCGCCCTCAATGCTCCTGTTCCCACCGGATACACTCAGACCTTCAGCAATGTCAATGCTTCCAACAAGTATGTCAAGTGAACCAGGATTAACGCTGTGCAGAGGACTAATCTGACCCTAGCGCTTACGGTTATCTCGGTTTTACCACTCTCAGCACCTTTGATACCGCCAAGTGTGCTGCTAAGTGCAGTAAGCTAGAATCGTAGATCATCGTTTGACGATCTTGCTGATCACTGCGTTCTAGATGCTATCTACGGATGCCTCTCTTTCAATCTCTACTTTGAGAGAGTGAGTCAACTGTCTTCCGTATATCCTGAGCCCATGTTAATCATGCCTTCTCTCTAGGATCCCAGTGTCGACCCCGGTTCAGGAGCATCCGGATGCGAGAACCCCGCTAGCGTGACATACATCAAGGTAACTAATATCAATCCAATCTATCGATAAGATACTAACCCTCCAAAAGTGTGTATTCTGGGGAGGCCCAGTCTCGAAGTCCAACGCCAACAACTACGGGTGAGTAAACGTCATCGTTCTTCATCCAACTCGCATCTCCTGACTTCCTTCATAGACAATACCGCAACCAGTTCCAGGTGCTGATCGCTGGATCGAATGGTTACCAAAACAACACTCTGGCTGCTCCTGCTGGCTACTCTGATGCCATCTACTACGGTACTCGTGCCATTGACGCACCTCTTGATGCTCAAGGTTACAGCACTTTCATCGCTAGCAAGATCTTCACTGGTCCTTTCGATGCTAGACTCTGTGCTGCTGCCTGCGATGCTCAGACTCAGTACGCCATTGACAACCCATCTGCCGACGGCACTCCTTCGAAGAAGTGTCAATTCTTCAACACCTACATCATCAACTTGAACGACAACAAGCACCCTCAGGGTCAGTACTGTACCCTTTACACCGAGGCTTGGGCTTCCAAATACGCCACCAACTCCGGATCTTCATCCAGCAGTGGCAAGCTCATCATTGAGTACAGCTACGGCTATGTTAGCAAGTCTGGCACCAGCATCGATCCCACAAAGGGTGACAAGACCGGCGCTATCTACCAGGCTTCTGGCGAGATGAAGTCCGACCCAGCTCAGTTCAGCTCGGTATTCCAGCCCTTCTGCTCTTCTTACCTTAGCTACTCTGCTGCTTCCACCATCACTATCACCGCCACCACTACTGTTTCTCCCGTCGCTACTTCGACCGCATATGCCACCACAACCGCGCCCGCTATGCGCAAGCGCGATGATGGAGATGAGTCTCAGTATTTCCCTGGTCTTACCACCAACTCGACCAACGCCATTCCTGCCGTCTACGACTCCAACAAGAACGTCACTTGGTACCTTCCCATCGAGTCCATCGCTGCCGACGATGCTGCCGCAAGCTCTACTGCTGCTCCTGCCAAGCGTGACATCTCTACCCCTTCTGTCCTGACCAAGTACCCTGCTACAGTCATTTCTTCGGCTTGCGCCATGCAAGTCAGCCAGAACACTGTTGCCTCGACTGTGACTGTCAACGAGACCACCACTCTTGCCACTTCAACTACCGTCACCACCATCGTGTCTGTCGTGACTGCTAGCCCCACCTCCTCCACCGCAAAGGCCTCAGCTACCGCCGCCCTCAAGCTCCGCATCTCCTCTTCAGGCACCAGTGCTGACGGCCAAGAGCTCGAATTCGACTCTTCCTCCGCCCCTTCAGGTTACTCCAATGTCTACATCAACTACTACACCTACAGCACATTCCTCCACGGTTCAGCCATCACACCCGGCTTTGCCCTCGACCCCAAGACCGGCTACCTCACCGACAAGAAGTACAACTACATCATGGCTGTCTACAACTCCTACTTCCCGGGTACTGGCTTCGCTTACACAGTTATGTTCCTGCCTGCCAACAGAGTCAAGGCTAATGGCTATATTCCTGTTGTCTGCAAGGGTTCTTCGACTTTGCAGTGCTCGGCTAAGAATTCTTGGGGTGCGGTTTTGGAGAATGTGGTTATCCATACTCAGGTTGCTTTGACTGGGGAGGTGTACTGGTCGCTGAGACTTGCTGATGATAACTATATCCCTCTGCTTGGAGATTCTGCTGCGAACATTGGGTTCCAGTAAATGAGACTAAGGCAAGTGCGTCCTGAGGTGTTGCGTACGGCTCATTCTCTCCCAAATCGCTCATTCGGACATTCTTGGATCTGGGAGGAAGGTAGTCCTGGATGGGTCGTTCCTTCTTCGTGGTGCTTCTTTGACTATGGTCGCGCGGAGGTCTCTTCCTCTTTTCAGATAGCTATTTTACCTAATGTATACCTATGAAGATACCTTTCTTACGTCTTGTACTCTTGTTCAATCTTCATCATCTTCGATGATCTTGTCTCTTACCACTGCCTGCAAAGATGATTTACACACTCAATCTTCTGAAGTTGCACTAGAATTTTATCAAACAGCATAGCATCCAAACGAGCCAGCGATATGCTTTTGAGTTGAGTGCACCAAGAAAAGGAGCAAGAGCTAGAAGAAACTACCGCACAGCTCCGCAAAGAGTACCAAGGGTTGAAAGGGAATACCTTGAGTGGGGAAAGGGAAAAAAAAAAAGTCGGGAACCTGGACGACAGGCAAATCGGTTGTTGATATGGGCGAGGCTGTTGTATCATACGCACGTCGTTTCATCATCGATAAAGAGAGTCTAAGAGAGGAAGAAGCTAGATGGGCAGAGCTTGAGATAAGACTCAAGCATGGAAAAGCACTCTGGAAAATCTGCGATATCGCGGTACACAAAGATGGCGGCAACAAAATAATCAAGAAACAAGAAAAATCGTATGTTTTGCTTTTTTGCCTCGCACTAACTAGCCTACAAGATATCGAGGAAGCTTTCTTCTAGCAGCGTACCTCCTACTTATATTGCTTCCAGTCGTTTCTTCATTTGGTATCAAAATTTGTGCAAACCCAAAGCATGGTTTGGCCCTTCTGTCTCAACCAACCATTTAAGCAGAATCCTCAGTGATGAGCTTAGTAACCTTGCCAATGGCAATGGTTTGACCTTGGTCGCGGAGGGTGAATCTGCCTAGGGTGGGGTATTCGGCGAAAGTCTCGATGCAGACGCCGGCGCCGTTGTTGCTGGTGACCTTCAGGCGGGCGATGATGCTCATGCCCTTGGTGGCGAAGCCGGGTGCCTTCTTTGACTTTCTGCCTGTGCCCTTTTCGAGCTTGTGCAGGAGGGCGTCAAAGGTGACTTCTTCGGTGGCGGCGTGAACTGTGAATGAATTGTTATTAAGGACGTTACAGTGATATGGTGGTGGCGACACTTACCGTGCATGACACAGTTGAAACCGGCGGAGAGAATGGACTTGATGTCGAGCAGGACAATCTGTGCCTCGAACATGGAGACACAGTTGACAGGGCGGCGAGGTGAGCACAGTACGAAACCGGGCATGATGTCTTCCTCTTCGATACCCTTGATACGCAGACGAATCTGGTCACCGCAAGTGGCGTTGGGAATTTCGTCTTCGGTTTCACCGTAGAGTGCTGAGATGGTGGTCTCGACACGGTTGGGCATCATCAGGTACTTGATATCCTTCTTGATAACACCAGACTCGATCTTGCCCTCGATCATGGTACCCAAATCACGGTACTTGGCAGCGACGGGCATCAAGAAGGGAGCGTTGAGCTTGCGCTCCAGAGCCTGCATGCTGTCGAGGTAGCCGAGAAGCGAAGGGGCGTCGTTCCAGGGGCAGACGTCCTTTGGTACGGGGTCCTTGATACCGAGAGTGGTTTGTGCGGAGATGGGCATGAACATGAGGTCGGTCTTGGGGTTGTAACCGACACCCTTGAGGAACTGAGCGAGCTTGCCGGTACATTCCTTGTAACGCTCCTCGCTCCACTCAACAGTAGGGTCGTCCATCTTGTTGACGGCAACAATGAGTTTGTTGACACCCTGAGTCTTAGCCAAGACGGCGTGCTCACGGGTCTGACCACCCTTCTCGAAACCAGTCTCGTATTCACCCTTTCTGGCAGAAATGACAAGAACACCAATATCGGCCTGCGAGGCACCACCAATCATGTTGGGCACAAAGGTCTTGTGACCAGGGGCATCGAGAATGGTGTAACGACGCTTCTCAGTCTCGAAGAAACCCTTTCCGACTTCGACAGTCTTACCCTTGGAACGCTCCTCCTTGGTTAGATCGAGAGCCCATGACAAGTACCATGTCTCTCTGCCAGCCTCCTTGGCATCACGCTTGTACTTCTCCATGGTACGCTCGTCGACCATACCACTGGCGTAGAGGATAGAACCACCGAGAGTTGACTTTCCAGCATCGACGTGACCAAGGAAAATAACGTTGACGTGCTCCTTGCCGTACATGTCCTTGAGAGTCTCCTCGTCGACATCGGCAGCCTGCTCTGCGGCAACCAGATCGGCCTGACGGGCCTCAGCGCGCTTCTCGGCAGGAGTGGGCGAGCTGCGACCAGAAGTAGGGGAGGTACGGCCAGATGCGGCAGGTGAATCGCCGGTCTTCTCCAATGCCTTGGCAGCAGTGACGGCCTTTCCGGCACCAGCCTCAGCCTTGTTGACAGTCTCCTTGACTGGTGCAAGCTTGGCGGGCTCAGCGTTGAGCGAGAGGACCTTTGTGCCAGCAGTCTTTTCAACCTTGGGAGCGGCGGGGACGCCCAAGCTCAGGACCTTTGTGCCACCAGTCTTCTCGACCTTAGGAGCCGAAGCACCAGTGTCGGATGCGCTGAGCGAGAGGGTCTTGACAGCGGCCTTGGGGGCATCGGAAGCGGGCTTGGGTGCGGCGGTCTGGTCACCTCTCTTTGCAATGACAGGAACCTGACGCTGTTGCTGGGCGGGTTGCTGGTAGGACTGGTTGTATTGTTGTTGACCGTAGCCCTGTTGACCCTGCTGGCCTTGCTGGCCGTACTGCGAGTATTGCTGTTGGCCGTATCCTTGCTGTCCGTATCCCTGGTTTCCGTATTGGTTGTACTGCTGCTGCTGGCCATATTGGCCGTACTGCTGGCCGTAGCCACCGTATTGTTGTTGGCCGTATCCCTGGTTGGGGTTGAAGAAGGCCTGGCCAGGGTTGAAGGAAGCAGCTCCGGGGGTGAAGCTACCCATGCCAGGTTGGAAACCGCCTCTTTGCTGTTGTTGCTGGGGCTGTTGCTGCTGGCCGCGCATGTTCAGGCTTTGCTGGGCCTGTCTAGACAGGTCCTGGTCCTGCTGGGCGTCTGGCGAATCTTCCCATGAGTTGAGGTCCGACATGGTTGCTGTATTGGAGCGATCGGATGTGTAGGGGTATGCGGGGGTCGGTTGTATGTGCAGGTGAGTCGGGCTGCACCTGGTGTTTATAGAGGAAAAATGTTGACAGCGCCAGCGGAGTCTGGTCTTGGTGGGGTCGTGCCTGCTTCACCGGCTGGCGGCGACTCGATTTTGCAATGCCTAACTACGTCACGTGCACCGCAACTTTTGGGCATGAACAATCAATTGACTAAAGTCTCCCAGCCATCTTTTTTTTTACTAAATTACATCACAACTCATCTGCGTCAACCATTTGCACCACGATGCCCGTCGCTGCACCACCACCGTTGCAGATGGCAGCACAACCATATTCACCCTTTTTCAATTGATGCAGCAGCGTCACCAAGATTCTTGAGCCCGAGCTTCCCAATGCGTGTCCAAGAGAAATCGCTCCACCTCTGGGGTTGACATTGTCGTTACCAAGTCCAAGAATCTAGTGTTGGGTAAGTAAATTTTCAAATGTCACGGTTGTGATTCTAGACGTACCTTGGCGTTTGCCTTGATCACGGCAGCGAAGGCCTCGTTGAACTCCCAAACCTTGACCTGCTCCTTGGTGATGCCTGCTCTTTCGAGCACGATAGGGACTACCTTGGATGGTGCGATCGGGAAATCGATAGGGTCGGTTGCTGCATCTGCCGTTGCTACGATGCGCGCGAGCAGCTTGTTTCCCTTGCCGTACTTCTTGGCCATCTCCTTGTTACCAAGAACCAGTGCCGACGCTCCGTCTGACAATCCTGAGCTGTTGGCTGCTGTTACAGTGCCCGAGCCAGACTTATCAAACGCAGGCTTCAGCGTAGACACCTTGTCAAGCTTGAGTCTGTACACACCCTCGTCCTCCGAGACGACCGTGTCACCCTTCTTGCCCTTGATTGGCACCGGTACCATCTCATCCTGGAAGAGTCCTTGCTTGTAGGCCTCTTGTGCGCGCTTGTAACTCTGAATGGCGTAGTCATCCTGCTCTTCACGAGTAACTCCATGGTCCTTGGCCGTCTTCTCGGCGCAGTTGCCCATGTGAATCTGGTTGTACACATCCCATAGACCATCCTTGATCAATCCGTCGTCGAGCTTGATGTTGCCAAATGGCGGGAGTTGAGATGATCGTGGTAGGTAGTATGGTACTTGACTCATGTTCTCCATTCCTCCGGCGACTTGTGCTTCGGCGAGTCCGAGTTGGATCTTCATGGCGGCTATCGAGACGGCTTTCATGCCCGAGGCGCATACTTTGTTGATGGTTGTTGCTTCTACCGAGGGGTCGAGACCAGCGAAGAGGGCTGCTTGTCTTGCTGGCGCTTGGCCGGCACCTCCCTGCAGAACATGGCCCATGTAGACATCGCGAATGTGCTCTTTGGGGACGTTCGAACGGGCAATGGCTTCCTTGATGGCGTAGGAGCCGAGTTTGGGTGCTGACACCGACGAGAGAGCTCCGTTAAACTATGAAGCCTTGTTAGATTGGCTCTCAGACTCTACAACTTTGCAATACACATACGACTCCAACAGGTGTTCTGACAGCACTAAGAATGTATGCGTCTTGAATCTCCTTTGCCCGGGATGTGGAGGAGCTGAATTGTCTACAGCTGTTGAAACATGTCTGGCGGGCAGAAAGCGGTAGACGACCCAAGGGAGTGCGAAGTGCAGCGGACGACATGGTGGATATGATTGTTTTGGATATGCAGAGACGGAAGGGAAAACAAATCAAATCTCACAAAAAGAATGGAGGAACGGAGCATCACATGAAAGGCGCAAGTGTTCACCGAGGTGGAACGTGGAGAGCGCGGGGCAGTTCCGTCCGAGATGTCCGTCATCCAGGGAAGCCTCGGTTGTCTTTCTCCCCGAGCGCGCCCTTTTTGGAGCCGGCAGCGCCCTCCAACACCAACGAGAATGGTCTTCTATGGTCAGATATACGCATATCCGATTGTCGCGCTGTCTAATCTCGATCAAATTGTCCTATCTTTGGACGATGGAGATCCCGATGACAACACTATCACGATACCTCGAGATTTCAGAGGCAACAATGTTCAGTCGGCTTTCGATTTCCATCGAGCATTGAATCATGAAGAACAAGACGTACACCCGACCTTATTGATTGTTCTAGACACCCAAAACATCTCCGAGCAAGGTGTCCTTGTTGTGAACCTGAGCTATCACAATACGGTCGATGCCCTCAGAATGCCTGCCGCAGAGGCCGGCATCTCTGTTTGCTCTCTGAGTATCGACAATACAACTTGGCAAGAGACTCGGGAGTCTTGCAACGACCAGCAACCACCTTTGACAGTTGTTAAGCAGTTCTTGGTTTATGGATTGAGACTCGACTCGGAAGATCTCGAGATAGCATGCCAATCTATGAATGATGGCCTTGGTGCACTAAACGCGCAGGAGCAACCAGGAGGGTTTTCAGAGTACCGGTCAATATATGTCAAAGGTCCGCTTGAATATGATCTGGAAGAAATCAAGACTAGACATTGTCAAGTTGCGAAAGAGATGGGCTGTTCTGAGAGCATGTTCGCTGTGGTAGAACGTGATCGCTGTCAAGAAGGGGTGCTTCTTGTCAAGCTTGATGAAAGTAGCGATCATCAGCACATACGAAAGAAGCTGCCTATCGCTGGCGAGATCTTGAACTGGGTATATATAGGCCTCTGGACTTGGCAAGAGGCCTTCAAGATCTGAGTATCGGCTCTCTTAGCTTAGTTATATCATGCGACCAGGTCCCGGTCCTGCCATGCGATATGGTCCTCCCGGCGGTGGCATCATGAAAGCTCCGCCAGGCATAGGCGGCGGCTGCATTGGTGGCATACCCTTCCTCCCTTTGGACTCCCTCCTCTTTATCTCAGGATCAACTCTCCCACCAAACACAGGTTCCTGTACAGCAACACTCTTCTCACCCGGCAGCTTAAACTCAACAAGATTGAAATAGTAGTCCAGGACCTCTGGATATCGTTGTAGACTATTCTTCCAATCTTCGTCTATACCTCTCTGGTACGCGCTTTGTGCAGCTGCCATTTGCATACGCAGCTGATGCATTTGAGGTGGTGAGATGGGTGGTCGACCTGAGTAGATTTTGTAGAGTTCGAAGCCTGGTACCGTGGCTAGGTGTGCTTCGTATTGTTGTTTTCTGATATCGACCATTTGATTGAATGTGTGAATAATCCACTCGCGAGCGTGTCTTAATGCCCAGTGTCTGATTCGGAAGTGGTTAGCAAGGAGAGGCGTGTTGGTCGTGGTGGACGTGCTTTATCTGTCGAATTTCGACGCTTGTCATCCAGCGGTGACTTGCTTCGTCCAACGCTCTTTTCAGCCTCTCGTCTTCATGTTGACACTTTTTCGAGGGTGGAGCGCCGCAGACGGCGCACGATGCCTCGGCTTGCATTCGTTGGGTATGATTCGGTCTCGGTGTATCCTACACTGGGACGGGGTCTGAGACGCACGTAGCACTTGAGATGTGGGATGGCTGGTCGAGGATGGCTTGGGTTGCAAGGGACAGGAACCACAGAAGACAGCAAGGATTTGTTCCAACGATGATGCAAGCAAGGTAGGCCAGTCTGATCGAGCCATTTAGGTACTCTACTAGAGTGTCTAGTCAGGTCAACTTTGGATGCAGACTGGTCACGTTCCATGGTGCCGATTGGTGCCTGACTGCGTGATGAGCTGTTCATTGTGGAGCCGCATAGACAGGGCTCAACATCGAGGCTGTATATCAACAGGCATGATTAGCTGGTCAGAATATCCATTAGGAGGATGAATCCTATTAAATGATGTGAATTGAGACTGTCCCGAGGGTCACGACGATTGAGTGTTTGAAAGATCAGGGTTGTATATGCAACATTCGGACTTAGTAGAATCATCGAATCACAGATGAAGTGCCGACTCGAAAGGAACAGAATGTATTAAGCTATTATAGATTGAGCACTGTATGTAACAAGAAACGCATAAATCAAACCAGAAGTCGTCCGATAGCTCATAGCAGATCATCCTTGATCAATAGCTTAGCATAACGCTGGAGCATGATGACAACGTCCAGAATTAGAATTAGATGTAAACAGGGAGCAAGTTAACATCGGCGCAGCTGGAAGGGTTCTCGTAGTGGTAGTAGCTAAGGGTTGTTAGTAATCAGCATGCTCATGACGGGGACATGAAACTCACTTAAGCTTTTGGAACAATTGGGGAACACCGTGCCACCAGTCACAAACAAGCCAACCTCCGAACTGGTTGTAATTCGCAGGACTGCCTGGGGCGGTGCTCAGTTGGAGACCACTGGAGTTCATGAACCAACCACCGGTTCCACTTCCAGCGTCGATGCGGACAGGCTCCCAAGCAGCATAAAAATTAACGTCCTGGACATACAAATCGTAGGGGAATTGACCACCGAGATCGAAAAGTTGGTTGAAGTATGGTTCTCCATTGCTTTGTGTGATATTGGTGGCATTTTCGAAACCTTTGATGGCATAGGATTTGTTGGCGTAGAGAACAGCATCATTCAAGCCGGCTCCAGTGTGAGATGCAACAAGCCAGAGATTGTCGAATTGATTCTTGTGTTCTGAACCAGACTTGAGCTGGGTATGGAGCAGATACTCGCGTGAAGTGTTCAAGGCTGCCAAACTGGTGCCAGCAAGAGCGAAAGCAGAGAAGATGGTGCTGAAGTGCATGATTGTTGAGTTGTCGTTGTTTGGGAGTAATATGAATATCTGAAAGATGAGAGTGATAGAGAAATGTGAGATACGACTGACCGTCTTTATATATTCTCGTAGTAATGATAGGAACGTCATTGCACGGCATAGCGACTACCACCTAGGAAACAACCTTTTACCTGTATACTGATTTTACGTAGCTCGTATCTCTCTGGTGTAAGGATCCTTCAGAAGGACAAAGAGAGGAATGGATCGGCCAAAACGACTACCTGACTTGATCATCTATGCTCGTGGATGGTAGGACGCTAGGTCGAAGGATCTAGCTCCAGTATACAGCGCGCGGATATTCGGCGAAGCAGCAGAAATTCGAGCGTCATCAATGGAACAGGTGCATATGTTAGACTCGTGTGTTCGGTGAACAATTTATCAAAGTTGAATATCAAGAATCGAAGAAGGTACCAACTCAGTACTCGTATGTATGTACCACCGCCAAGCTCAGATTTGTGGGCTTGGTGCTGACCGCCTCGGCATCGAAGCTTTCTACCTCTCACTCCATTTTCTCTTGCACGTTAAGATCGATTTCTGACCAACAGAACCGGCAAGCATTCGGAAACAAGTTGCCATAGACTGCTTGGTAGTGCGTTGTAGCGGTGGCGATCGATGGGGTTAAACTCCCGTGCAACCCCGGATCATCGCGTCCCTATACGATTAGCAACGCCTGGAGTATTACATCTGAGCATCAAGGGAGCTCAGGATTCTTCATTGCGACAAGAAGCACGAAGAAGCTTTTTCTAAAAGTGTCTTAGCAAATACCAAGCTTCTCAGGGACGTCCTGAACGGTATTAGGCCTCTCGTATTTTTGGAATAAGCTACATGAAAGTGGTCACCAGGCAGACCTCCAAGGAAGAAGATCTTCGTTATTGAACGGAGATATGACAAGCCGGTGCAGATCCTGCTGTGCCACTTCGAAGTCATGTTATACGAAGGGTAGCTGCCCTACCCGACTCAGCCCACTGGAATTGACGTGTCGGTTCGTGCGTGTGACGAAACAGCAATGGCAAGCACAGATCCGCCTGGAGCGGGATTGTCTGGTTTTGCGTCTACGATCGTGTTCGTCAAACGAATTCGAGACCAGCGGCAATACACCAGAAAGGATGACTTACTCGAGCATCTCATGTCATCCCGAGTCAGAAATCTCGTTGAGTCTTGGAAGCAGACAGGAAGGATGAATTTCTACAGATCGAAGTTACTGATCTCAAGTTATGACAGGTCACGATAGAGGAAGGAAGCATCGGCGATGCAAAGCCACCACCTTACTCTGAGCTTCAAAACCTCGAGTGTTTTTGCAATTCAGCCCGGCCATTCTCATCGTCACATTAACACCTTGTATCATTCCACAGTCATTTAGTTGAGCAATGCCATCTGGAAGCACGCCCTCCGTCAGACTGCTACATTTCAACGATGTCTATCGCCTTGAGCCTTCGGAACACGATCCAGTTGGCGGTGTCACTCGCTTCCAGAGCCTGTGCAACCATTATAGACAAGATCCGATATATCAAGGGCAGCCGGAACTCATCACGCTCTTTTCGGGAGACGGATTCGGCCCGAGCTTGGAGAGCAGTGTAACCAAAGGTTGTTCGATGAGCCACTCAAGGACTATACGAGCCTAAGCTGACATTGAGCGGAACACAGGCGCTCACATGGTACCAATCTTGAACAACGTTCCAGTCACTGCTGCTTGCGTCGGAAACCATGAGCTTGACATGGGAGTCCCTCAATTCGAGCATCTCGCCTCTCAATGCAACTTCCCATGGCTACTAGCCAACGTGACGGACCCGGCACTAGGAGCAAATATCCCTCTGGGCCACGCACAGAAGACCACCATGCTTACAACATCCACTGGAATCAAGATCGGTATTATCGGACTAGCTGAGCAGGAATGGCTAGAAGCGGTCAACTCCCTGCCCACCAACCTGGTACATATCGATCCTGCCGTCACAGCGCGCGAACTGATACCAGGCCTTCGAGCCCAAGGTGCTGAGATGATAATTGCATTGTGTCATCAGCGGGAACACCATGACACAAGACTAGCTCAGGAGGTACCAGAAATCGACATCATTCTGTCCGGACATGATCATCACTACCGCCACTCCAAAGTACGCGAAACTCATGTCCTGTGCTCGGGTAGCGACTACAAGCAGCTTAGCTATATCGAAGCGGTGAAAACAGCTGGCGGCAGATAGGACTTCGCCATTACCCGTCGGGATATTGTCAGCACTATCAAAGAAGACCCAGCTACTGTAGAGTTGCTTGATAAGCTATTCTCATCGCTCCAGAGCAAATTGCAGAAAGTAGTCGGCTATACTGCTGTACCACTGGACTGCCGATTCAGCACTATTCGGAGTCAGGAATCGAATATGGGCAATTTTGTCTCAGACCTGATGCGCTACTACTATGGTACCGACTGCGCGTTGATCGTTGGAGGTACGATCCGAGCCGACATGGTCTATCCTCCAGGCATCTTACGGCTGAAGGACATCGTGGATTGGTGAGTACATCCTACATACCAACCTCAACGAGATGAACATGGAGAACGATAAGCTGATGGCTGCTAGCTTCCCGTTCGAGGATCCCGTTGTTGTGATCAAGCTCAAGGGCCAACAATTACTCGAGGCACTGCAGAATGGTGTGTCCAAGTATCCAGCTCTGGACGGTCGCTTCCCTCAGGTGTCGAACATCAGTTTCACCTTCGATCCTTCGAGAAACGCTCAAGATCGAGTGGTCGGAGTACAGATTGGGGGACTGCCGCTCGATTTGAATCGAGAATACACCCTAGCAACTCGAGACTTTTTGGTCAGAGGGGGAGGTACGTGTTGGACAATTGTAGACGATACTAGTCGTGATGCTAATTTTACACAGATGGCTATAATTGCCTTCGTACACAACAACAAGGAGGGTCAACTATCTCTGTGGTTGACGAGGAGAATGGCATACTGATCTCAATGTTACTGCGACAACACTTCTTGTCATCAATGACAGTCGGACGCTGGAAAAACTGGGGTGCAGCACTTGGACAACACTGGAGTACAGTACAAGAGCATCTCCGACGCACGGGATCAGTGGTCGAGCACACAGATACCAGGCATACATTCAGGAGAGACAGCAGCGATGCATCAGCCCGTAGAGCCAGCGTCGACGTGTCTTCTGGAAGAAGAAAGAGCAGTGCTATCTGGGACAGGCCGCCAGTGAGAATTGTTGAACCAGCAGAAATGGATCTCAGTGCGTCTGAAGATGAGTCTGAGTTGACGGCTCCAGTGCTGGCCAGAGAACCATCACCAGAAGAGCACGAACTGATGGTGGCCAGGAAAGCCATGCGAAAGTGGTGGCGATTGGCTGGCTTGAACAAAAGACATGCGATGGGGTACGAGGCAGGCGAGGAACTGGGAGTGGGATGGACCAGAGGCATCTGTCCACAAGTGGAGGGACGCATCAAAATGGTGTTACGCGTGCTTTGAAGTGACTCGATCGACCTAAAGACCTAATCCCGATTACTTCCTCCTACATCTATGAGTCCTCGCATACCAAACCATCCGTCGCGGGTTGATGTGCATAACAAGATGAATCTATGGGCATTATTGTCGTGAATGTGGTAGTATGACATGGAGATTGCTTCATCTCTTCTTCTTGCTGACAACGGTGGTAAAGCCATCTTCGTCGACCTCGGGCTCTTGCTTCTCGCGTGGTGCAGGAGCAAGAGCAGGAGCAGGAGCAGCATCGTCCATATCGACATCATCGTCGTCGCTCTCTTCTTCGCTGCTCTCGTCATCATCGTGCTTGTGCTCGACAACCTGAAGGTTTTGAGGGATTCTTCCTCCACGCTCCTCGAACCTCCTCTTGACAGCATCGACACCAGAGAAGTTTCCCTCGGCAGTCTCTTTCCTGAGCTTCATGATCTCTTCGGCGACAGGGATTTCGCTCTCGTCCTCGACGTTGAGATCGAACTCGTCCTGCATGACTTGCAATAAAACTGCTTCGACGTCGAATTCATCGGTATCGGGACGCTCGACAAACAAGTCACTGATGGCACCGGCGAACCAGTCGCGCTTTGCGGAACTGTCCTCGCCTCCCCAGTTGCTGGTGACGGCGATGGTGAGGGCAGGCCAGAGGCCCAGGGCGTACCAGATGCCGAGATCGAATTTGGATTGGATCGTTTCTGTGCTTTATTAGCCGCTAAAATCGCATTCGTATTACAGCAGGTCTCATTACCTTGGTCTGCCATGATTGTGTTTTGGTATCGAGTTGAGCAGTGATGGCATAATTATTTCGCGACAACGAAAATTTGAGCTTGGACCGGGTTTCCCCAGATCTCGGAAGTGGTTGGCGGACCCTGGAGACGGTCAACGGCGCCACAGGCGTCACGATCGGCGTTCGACGGAAGGCTTCATCTCCGCTGTTTTAACGGTTGCGCTTGCTCGAAACAAATGTGTTAGAAGACGGCTCCTGCCTCCTTTGCATGTGCTTCGAGTCTCTGTTTCAGACTTTGTTACTCGAACGATTGCTTGCACTACCCCCGCTCGTCTTTCCAGCTGCTATGCGTTCATAGCCAGGACCACCAGAGACCAGATCGCATTCATCACAAAGGGGCCATCTAATCAAAAGGATCAGCCATGGTCTTGAGCACTCTCGGAGTGGCTGCCGATGTCACTCCCTCGGTCATTGAGACCTTCTTCTCCCATGTAAGCCTCCGCCAGACATGATGCGACATAGTCGGGTATACTAACACTACTGGCAGTATCTCAACCGCAAGCCGCTCAAGGGAAAACCCACCGCCCATGTTTCGTACCACGAGGGTTTGCGCCTGATTCGCCAATTCCTCTCCTATGCCTCCCAACACACGGTCGAAGATATCCAGGCCTTCACTGGCCAATGGGTACCTACTCCCACCTGGGTCAAGCTCGAAGAAGTTCCCATCTCGCAAGCTCATCTCAACCGCTCAGCCGACCTTCTCAAAGCCCAGCTTGGCCCTGCAGGCTTGCAAAGAGTTGGAGGTCAAGATTGGTGGCAATGGAGACGACCTGAAATTGCCCTGAAGGGCGAGTGGATTGAAATGCGCCAGGACTACAACGACCGAGTCGCTGCCAATGACAAGAGTGACCGTGTCATCCTCTACGTCCACGGCGGTGCCTACTACTTTGGCTCGGTTGACGAGCACCGCTACCAGATGCAGCGTCATGCTCGAAAGCTCAAGGCCCGCATATTCGCCCCGAGATATCGCCTTGCTCCCCAGTTCCCCTTCCCGTGCGGTCTGCACGATTGTATCGCCGCCTACCTTCATGTCATTGAGCATTGCGATCCCTCGACCGTCCTTCTGGGCGGCGATTCAGCTGGTGGTGGCATGGTAATCAACATGCTCGTCACTCTCCGCGATCAGGGCATTCCCCTTCCTGCTGGTGCTCTTCTCTTGTCTCCATGGGTCGACCTCACCCATTCCTTCCCCAGTGTGGCCGGAGAGGGCAACTTTGACTACATTCCTGCCAACGGCTTTCACCACAGACCATCAATGGCGTGGCCACCACCGAACGCCAACGACATGAGAGAGCTCAAATCTCCGGACCCCAACCCACCTCGGAGGTCCAAGGAGGAAAAGAAGAAGCTCGAACGAGAGGCTACCATGGGCTTCTCCGTCAACGACATACCCGAGGACGAGAAACATGATCGAGCAACCCGTCCACGTGCTAAGAGCATCCCGGGCGGCGAGCATCTATCCATTGAGTTGGACGGCAAGCTGATCGAGCTCACCGATCAGATCCAGATGTATACTACCAACGATATGCTCGCACATCCCATGGTCTCTCCTGTGATGCAGCCGTCTCTGGGTGGTCTGCCACCCCTGCTCATTCAAACAGGTGGCGGCGAGCTCCTGCGTGACGAGCAAATCTACATTGCTCACAAGGCCGCCAACCCATCTGCCTACCTTCCCAACAAAAAGGTCATGGACGAGTTTGACCCTGATCGAAAGATCGTAGACAAGTATCCGCCAACACATGTCGTTCTGCAGGTTTGGGATGATCTCTGCCATGTTCCGCACACTCTGAGTTTCACTCGACCTGCGAAGTACATGTATCGCAGTGTCGCACAATTCGGTGCCTGGGCCTTAGCTCGTGCCCAAGACCAAGCCATCACCATTCTTGACGATGATGCAATCAGTATCATCAGCACCAGGTCAAGCCAGGAGAGCGACGACCCCTCCAGAGATGAGAGTGACCGCGGTAGAACCGTGGACAAGAAGTTTCCAGATGCTTTAGGTACCCCGATCCGTGCTCACATAGTCACAACCGCTTCCGGGTCTGTAGGTAAGGCTGGTGATCCATTGCCTCCTTTTCAAGACTATATGGTTCGACAGCGGGTTGATAGACACGGCGTCACATACCCTTTGGCTGAAGTATTAGATATACCATGCCTGCAGCTAGATCCCAACACTATTGGCATGATCAAGCCCGGTCCTGTTAGAAAGTGGATCGCGAAGAAGGCTGACTGGGACGTCAAGTATGGTAAGGATAAGCGCGCGATACAGAAACAACGCATCAAGGACATGGCTGAGGGCTACGATACGTTTGGAGCTGGAGAAGTCCCACCGCCTACTGCTTTAGCTGGACGCCGTAAGAAGGACATGCCAGGTCAAAAAGCACGTAAGGGCAAATCATGGGGTCTTGCCATGTGGTCAGGATGGGGTTCCAAGCACGACGAGGACACCCTTGGCCGCGAACAGAAGATTAACCGCGCACCCACACAGTCGGTCGTGGTCCCAGAAGCCGGCGCTACACCCGCAACTGTCGGCCCAGATCAGGCAGCTGCGCGAGCGAACTCACCCTCGATGGAAACCAGACCCACATTTGACCGCAGCATGAGTCCCCGATACCGCACCATCACAGATTTGGGTCAAGCCGGTCCTCGCTCCAGACCCACCACCTCATCATCTGTTCTACCACCACCAGTTCCGGCTAAGGACTCACCAAAAGGCAAAGAAGCCGTCAGAGACGACGAAGTATACCTCGCACCCTACGGCATGCACACCAAAGTTCCTGGCTCAGACAACACATTCCTGAGCAACAACAGCGCTCGCCCTCACAATGGCGAAGTCGCTTACCCTTTCAAGCTCAAGAACGAAGCTGCTACCGCGAGTACAGTGACATTAGACTCTGCTGCTCATGTCAGACCGATGGGTAGGACTGATGATGAATCTATGGCTGAGAGTTCGAGACCTGCTACCGGCAGGGGAGTGGGTTCTATGGATGGGCAAGTCGAGGATGGTGTTATTGCTGATGAACCTGGCGTTGGAGTCTACGAGACCGCGACAGGGCTCAAGGGTAAGGGTAGAGCTGTTCATGGAGACGAGGATGGTCCCGTGAGACCGCCGTTGGAGTCGTTTGTCACCGCGAAGGAGTTCTGATCTTCGGAAGAAGCGAACATCGAGGTGTATTGTTTGCGAGTTACAGTAGATACCCCCTTATATAATAGCTGCAAGTATTCATTAATATTGTCTCAGAGCCCGAATTCACTCGACTCATCAATGTCGATCGAAGATGGAGATGAAACAGTGAATCCTTTCTTCGGGTAGGAAACACGCCGTGTACTTTATGCTACCAAACGCCAAAGCGGATGAGACGAGACTTTCTTTTCTTGTGTATAGCAAGACCCATTTCCGCCCCTTCTCTCAATGAGAACCTAGGAAAGGCCAACCGAGCAAGATAGCGAAGCCATCCGCAACGAGAAAAGAGATGTGTCGACCATGCAAGAGAGACCGAGGAAACCCAACCCAAAAACAAAACCCGGCCAGAAGACGCCAAAAGAGAGTAAGCAGCCCGGGTTCAGAGAACAGACGTGATTTCAAGCCCGTCCATTTGCACGCTCTGCCTCAATTCTCAGGCAACCCAGCCCCCAAACTCACAACCCTAACCCTCTCCCTCACCGCCTCAAACTCCATAACCGCTTCCCTATGCTTCTCACACCCAACATTCCAATGTTCCCTGACCCTCTCATCTTCCTTGACAGCCTGCGCATAACTCATGAATCCCTCGCCAGTACTTGCTTCCCCCACAGCCTCTAGTGCTCTAATACCACCTCTGACAACTTTATCAGCCAAGTGCTGGCGACTGGCAAAGTGTTTGACAATCACTGCATTGTATTTGTTGAATTTGTCGAGGTAGATGGAGAAGGTTGTGCAGTAGGTTGACCAGGATGCGCGGGAGAGTTTTGTGGGTGTGGAGGGGGCGCGAGGGAGGGGTGGGAGGACTAGGTTTTGGGGTGTGAAGGTGGGGATTGTGGTGGAGGCTTTGGAGGTGAAAGGCAAGGTGCTGCTGATGTCTGTGAGACCGTCTAGGCCTTGAGGCTGAGAGTCGACTGCGGCGCTGAGATCGTCGAGTTTGACGTTGAAGCCTGAGCTTTGGCGCTTGTTCGCCTCGGTGTCGCTTTGGCGGAGTTGAGTCGTGTCGACGGGGTAGATTCGTGACTCCTGGGAGGTGGAGGGTTGAGGTGCAGTAGGTGCGCTGGCTGGCGGTGCATCATCTACGTCCATCTCATCCGGTGATTGTGTCCGAACATTCTCATCCGCTTCATCTGCTACAGTCGCGGGCTTCGGTGTGTTGACTGGAATCTTATTGGCAACCCTCGAACCCTTTCTCACCGCGGCCGAGTTGCTCCTAGAGGCTGTTTTCGACTCTGGTTTACCTGGTGAAGAGGTGCGAAGAGTGTTGGGGTCAAAAGCCCATGTTGCGTCCTGGAAGTGCTTAGCCCATTCTTCAGGCGAGTACTTGGCCGGCGGTGGAGGAGGTGATGACATAGTAGGATCCAGAGTAGAGTCAACGTTGTTTTCCTGTGTAGACGTCTCATGGACGGTATTGGTCCTCGATGGTTGACGGAAGGCTCTCGACGACTTGCGCGAGGGTGTGGTAGATTTGCGACCAGTAGAGGCCTGGGCGGCAGCGAAAACATTGTTACTGGTAAAGTCGCCAGCCCACTGTTCGGGTACGAATGATGTGTTGATACTGTCTTCGCTGCGGCTCTTGGCCATGTTTGGCCTGAAGGTGTCAGCATTGATGGGCATCGTGAATCTGTCAGACAAAAAGTCAGTATCGGACTGATGTGAAGAACGATTGTCAAAAATGATACAGGCCAGTAGCATCGTCTTTGGTGAAACAAGTTCTCTTGTAAGGTGATTTGAGTTTGGGGGTGTCATTGGTAGTCAAATCGAAAGAACGTTCAGGAACAAGCCGTTGCTGCGGTCTCTTGCGGAAAGTTGGTTGACTCTTTTCCACATTTGCAGACGTTTCAATGTTCGTAAGATCCACCCAGGCGCGTTGAGCAGCTGAATGGCTCCGTTTGACGGGAGGAACAGAGGACGGAACAGCCCATCGAGGAATCTCATCGGGACTTTTGTTGTGTTGGTAGTTTCTCCCAAAAGGATAAACAGGGGAAGGCATTTTTGCACGTGTTTTGGGAGGAGGAGTAGAGAAATGGTTGGCATACATCGTTGGTTTGTTCCTTTCGCCAGCATCGCCTGCTGCGTCTGGACCAGAAGTGTTGTTTTCGGCGGCCTCGGCTGGAGCTTTGTACGGCACGCCATTCTTGAACTGTCGGCTAGGCGGATTGGGCGTCCTCTTAGGACGAGTGAAAGGGCGGGCAGAAGAATCAGCGGGCTGATCGGTCGTGGTCGGCTGGGGGTTGTTCTGTGCAGTGTCAGGAGTGGTGGAAGCGGAGTCGTCTTCAGTCTCGGAGTCGTCGCTCGAGCTGTAGACGACAAAAGGCTTCCTGGCAGTACCAGTACCGGCCTTACGTGTCGACTGACGGAATTGTCCTCCTGAAGCCATGGGCACATGGGGAGTGCTGGCTGTTCGACGAGCATCCTCGCCTGCGTAGCTTGTCCTAGTACGAGCATCTCCGGCAGGAACATCAGAGTAGTTCTTTTGCGATGCAGAACGCGGTGGTGGAGGCGGATAGTATGGTGGGTCCACGGACTTTCTCCTTGATGATGAGTAATTGGCTGTACTGCCTGCCTGACCTTCATCGCCAGTCGACGAGGGATCAAAGCCACCCTTCTTCGGCGTGCTGGATGAGGCCGAAGCACCTGAATTGCTTGCACCAGCGCCATTGTACTCGGCCCAGGCAGAGCGGAAGCCACCATATCCAGGCGCAGGCTTCGGAGGAGCCTCGTGGTACTTGGTACCCGCGCGAATGTCCTCCTCAGTCGGGAAGCGAGTGTCTCGTCTAGGGGGCGGGTTCGGTACTGGACGTTTGGGCGATGGTCGTGGTGGTGGCTGTGGGGATGCACCAGCCGTCTGGGATTTCATATTCTGCCATGCGTTGAAGACATTTGCAGGGTCTGCCGGGTTGTTCTTCTTGCTCGTAGGAGCGGGCTTCGGGAAGTTTGTGAACCGGTCAGCACCTGAGGCGCCGGATGCAGTGCTACGCCATGTGCCAGTCGCGTTGGGTGTGCGTCTCGGCGGCGGAGGGAAGTCTGATCTGGTCTGGTACATGGGGTTCGTTCCGCCGCTCCTCGGTGGCACGTTGGGCTTGGTGAAGGCACCACCGCCCAGTCCTGCCTTTCTGCGGTCTGCATCATATCTTGTCTTGGATACTGGGTCGTGGAGGATTTCGTGTGCGGCTTGGATGGCCTGAAACTTGGGGACGATTTCTGATTCTTTGCCGGGGTTTCGGTCGGGGTGGTACTTCAGCGCTGCTACGTGTCAGCGGGAGCTCGTGTGGTGGCCATGAGAGTGTTACCAAGCTTGCGGTATGCCTTCTTGATGTCTTCTACGGAGGCATCCTATTCTCGCCGTCAGCTACTGTCGCCGAGGCTCGCTCATGTCTTGCAAGCAGACGTACATTGGGCAGTTCCAGATCCGCATAGTAGTTCCGTTTGATATCGGCCTTCACCATGATCCTGGCAAGACTGCGGCTTCACAACAATGAGGCGTGGTGTGATGCGATACCATCAAGGCCCTGCGTCAGAGGCTCGTGCTGCTGGAATGTCGATGATGCGCGTGGTTTGTGGAAGGACTGGCAGTAAGATCAACAATCAAGATACAATAGGAGTCCAAGTCTAAAGGTGGAGTGAACAAATGAAGAGCGGCCAACGGTCAGAAGCCCGTGTCATGCGTTGTCTTCAATTTACGAAGGCCAGCCGCTTGATTGTTGCGCAAAAGCTCCTGCCCCTCCAAACATGTGAAAGCAAGATGTTTTGTTTCGACCTTCACTGCGACGACTACGAAACAAAGTATTATTTTATCTCCTTCCCTTCTAGGACGACGAATGCAATTAACACTATCACAATTGAGAGCCATGATTAAGATCAAGCCAATGAAGTAGCATGTACAAGTCATTGCTCGCCCTGCGGCTTGCAGCTGACGACTTGTTGCTGTTTTCTTCTTCATCGCCGCCCAAGCAACCACAACCATGGATTTGCGATGCATAAACCTTGCACGAGCCACGCACAACACTGCCATAGTTCGAATGATGAATTTCGCCGAAAGAGTAGGCTCATCTATCAGGCAGTCTCTCGGACCCAGAACGAAACCATGACGCGGACCTGTTACAATCCTTTCCCTTGCAGCCCATGGAAGATCCAGTCGCAACATCGAACCTTATCGCTCTCGAATGTGATGAAGTAGTGGCTCTGAACGAGCAGCTATAGATGCTAAAAACACAACACAGGAGCCTTCGGGATGTCATGCTCCATCTGTATATGTGTGTATTATCACAGTCCGATATTGAAAGACTGCAGGAAAGCGTAGAACTATATATCCACAGCCCATGCCCATACCCCTTCCTTAACATACAACACCAGAAGAATTCAGAGATAGGGCAAAGTACTCGCTGCAACTCATTCGATTGATGCATACATGACAACACCAACAAGGAAAGGCGGGAAATGTAAGATTTATAAGACCAAGAAACATCTCGATCACTGCAGTATAAAAACACACCACGCTTGCAATCCGCCAAGATCCGTTGCATCGACATGTAAGAGAGGTATGGAAAGAAATGACAGGAAGAAATGGAAATTTTGATATTCGCTTGTGTCTCGACGAGAGAACGGGGGATATGAATTTTGCAATGACGCAGAAAGACAGGGGCTCAAAGGAAAAAGCTTGCGGTAGAACACCAGAGGCATTTTGTCCTCGTCATAAGGGTCATGAAGGGTTGTAACCAGTGCGAATCAAAGTCATGTACAGTTGCCCCAGCCTCCATTTGGCTGTGAGCTGTATGCGCGGTTGTTTTGTAATAGTTGCTAATTGTATGTTGATGTGTTGTGAAGGGGGTGTCTGTATCCAGAAAGAGGAGAGTTCGATCGAGTCGATTAGAACACAGCCGCCAGTCCGCTCTTGGAGTGTCGTTTACCGAAGCGTGGTTTCCTGCTCTTAACGCTCTCATTGTCTCCTGGATCCTTGCGTAGAGTGTTCCGCACAGAGTGTATCGACTGTTGCTCACCACCATCACCACCACTTGCACTAGTGGGGCTAGACATGGTCGATGCCAGATCGCCATACTGCGATTCGCCCGAGTACGAGTTTGCCATGGCTTGTGACTGTGCAACATCCTTGGCACGGTCGATAGCGTCCAACCACTCCTGAGTCGAGTACTTGGAGCCATCCGGATCTGATGTTGTCGCGCGAGGGTCTTCGAAGGAGAAATGTTTGTCGCGCTTGAATACTGTTAGCGTTTGGGGCATTGACGCTGAAATGGTAAGACTTACTGTGTCGATGCAGAAAGCCGTCAATCCGGTCTTGCTGTCTTGGACTGGCTTGCAGGATGTGCCGTTAGCGAGTAGGTTAAGCTCAAGTTTGGCCTTCTTCTCGTCGCCACCAGCAGCGGCTATTATGACTCGTGCACTAGAAGTTATCATGACGAGTCGTTGGCGTTTCTTTGTTGTTGCTCCACCAAAGAATCTCGAGAACTTCTTCGGTGCTTCTTCGCCGCCTTTGGATGTGGGACTATGCGCAGCTGGAGAAGAGATAACATTAAGGTTGCCCAGCTTGATGATTCTCTCATTGTTACGGGTCAACACAGGCGACCAGTCGATGTCCAGCTGACTAGGAGGAGCCAATTCGGTTATAGCTCGTAGTTGTGGCCGAGGCACCTGTAGGCCGGGTGGAGCTGTTGGCGGTGAAGCTGCATGCGACATGGGCGCCGTTGGGATACCTGGAATATTAGGAGCGGGAGCTGAGCCCACATGGTCTCCGCCATTGAGTCTGATGGGCTGAGCTTGGGAGGGGCCGGGCATGTAACTTCGAAGCCTTGGTGCTTTTTGTTTCCACAAACCCTTGCCCCACTGGATGCCTTCGAAGAAAGGATGTGACTTGATATGTTCGATGGGCAAACGCTTGGAAGGATCGAGGACCAACAGTCTCTCGATGAGGTCTTTCCCCACTGCAGGGAAGTTGTCCGGGAAGCGATAGTCCAAAGCGACGATTTTTTGGAACGTCTGATACTCATTACTGGCTTTGAATGGAGGCCGGCCAGCGAGCAGCTGGTATAGGATGCAGCCAAAGGCCCAGAGATCACTTGCTTTACAAGCATTCTTGTCGGTCAGGAGTTCTGGACTGACGTACTCTGCAGTACCGACAAACGACACTGCTCTCTCCTGTTCGGCGCCGTCCATGGGATCGCCGGAGCCGGGTCCATCTGTTCCAGTGCCGCCAGCGGACCGGATGTCGAGAATTTTGGCGGTTCCGAAATCGGTAATCTTGGTGTGCATTTGTTCGTCAAGCAGAACATTTTCCGGTTTCAAGTCTCGATGGATGATACCCTTCGAGTGCATATATGCTATTGAGTCGAGCATCTGGGCGCCGTAGAAACGTGTGCATTCTTCGTCGAAAGTACCCATCTTCTTCAGGTGACCTAGTAGTTCGCCGCCGTTGGCAAGGTCGAGGACAAAGTAGAGCGAGCGCTCGTCTTGGAATGTATAATACAGACGGACAATGCCAGGATGTTCAGTGAGTCGATTGAGAGCATCCTTTTCGATATTGACATATTTGACCTTCTTCTCTTTGATTATGTGGCGCTTGTCGAGAACCTTGACAGCATACTCACGGTGGATCTGGCGGTCGGTCGCTGCAAGAACTGTGCTGTATGAGCCCTCTCCCAAAGTGCGGCCGAAGTGGAAGTCGTTGACACCCTTCTTGACGATTTTGGAAACCGGTCTTCCATTTTGGTCGACTTCTTGTCTAGTAGCGACGGCAGCTCCACGCTCTTTCCACTCTTCACTGCTAGGTAGCGGGCCGCCCTCGATGCTGTATACAGAGCCAGCTGGACCAGGGCCGTATCCAGACGTGACACGCTGAGAGCTTCTTCTCGGCGGCATTACATTTTGGCCGTCGGGACCACGGTAACTTCGGCTGGCAGAGCGGGCTGGAGGGTGTCCAGCCATAGCAGCAGCTGCAGCCCGTGAAGCGCTCCTGGCCAGTCCAGACTGAGAGGGAGCGTCATCACGATATCTGTACGATGAAGCCTGAGAGATGGCAGAATTGCTTGAGATGTTCTGATGTGTGTACATGTTTGACATGCGTGAGGACGGGATGCTCGAGTTTTGAGGGTATTGAGGGAGTTGAGCTTCGTAAGAGCCGGCGCGTTGGCGATAGAGTTGATCGGAGTCGCTCGAGGCTGCACGATAGGGTCTTGTGGAATTATAGGGGTCGGCGGAGGCTAGGTGAGCGGCAACATATTCTGAACGTGACGGAGCGTCGGAGTGGAACGAGGCAGCATATTGAGAGTGCGAATCGTGATCGGGTTGGTGTATGGAGGATAGTTGTGACAAGCCACGCGAGTGATTGTGGTTGGTGATGGTGCTGCCTGACGACTGCGACGAGATGGTAGGGCGGTCGTCAGGAGTCGAGGGGGTCGAGTGCAGTTGGCGACTCGGACTCGCAGCGGCGTTGGTAGTGGAGCGGACAGATGAGGCGGTGGGCGGCGGTGTATGCAGCAGCGTGTGGGCTGGGAGGGTCTGGGGTTGGATGGTTGGCGGAGTCTCTTGTTCGTTGTCGTCGTCGCTGTCGGGATTGGCTATGCGAAGACCACCCAGCGAGCGCGACAGGCTCAGGTCGCCGTTCATAGTTTGGCTATAACGATGCTTGTTCGGGGACGAGTGACTGGGCCAAGCCAAGGCCAGACACGACCAGGCGCGAGTCTGTCTGGCTACGAGATATGCGGTGTATCCGAGGAAATGGCCGACTGCTCGTGTGTACTACGCGGGACACGAGGACGACACGATCGGCTGGATGGAAGGCTTCGTCTTTGCATACACGCAGAAAGAGGCCCGTCAAGTCAGAGACTGGAGCCAGCTAACTTGTATCGACGACTTGAGATCCTCTCGCACTTCCACCCTATGAGCCCGCCGCACGGACCCTCTCCCAGCTTGGGCCAGCAACGTATCTCAAGTCGACCTGCTGAATCTCCTCGCCAACTCTCCTGAACCCTGCACCGAGATGAACTCATCAACCCGTCTGAGACAACAGCAGCTATTCTTGTTGTCCGTGTCAGTCTTCGACGTGTCGATCGACTAACATGTTCACTGCTGTTTGCTCTCCTTGCATGTTTGTTGCTTTCCCCACGCCTGCTCGAACGTGCGCGTACATACGATATAGAAATACGCACATGTTGGCTTTCGACGACGTGCGCCTCACTCCGCCCCCTCGTCCGAGTGTCTTGCCCTTTTCTTAGACCAGAGGACGCTGCTGTGTTTTTGTTGCACACACCCCGAATCCATTGGGGCAGCTGGATCGTCCCCTCCTTCGATGGACACATGGTTGGTTGCACCTGCCTCAGTCGCCGCTTCCCATGTCTCTACCGTGCAAAATGTTAGGCTGTTCAACACCGTCTTCGAGACATTGACACTTGCGAGTCTCAACACTGCTTGTCGCAAATTCTTCCATCTATGCCTGTACCCATGCCTTTGTAAAATACATTATGCTTCGCAATCGTCCATCAAGAGTTCCTCTTGGTATGGCTGATGTCAACCAGATGAAGCAACGCCTGAAGCTCAAGCAGGCCTCGCATCCTCTTGTTGCACAGACTGACTGGGCTTATATCCATCACCAACAACAGAATACCCGCCCTCAGCCACAACCCCACTACAACCTTGGTGAAGGCGCTCAAAGATCGAGAGATGCAAGCGTCGTTCAGCTCGATCCAAACCGCCATGTTCCGCAGTTTGCTATCTACGAGTCAACCGACTCTGCCGAAGACAGTGACTCTGATGACACCGCTTCTGCAACGTTTGAATCCGTTGCTCGTCTTGTCCATATAGCTGAGGTTAGCCCCACAATTACGCAAGTATCTGGCTACGATCCGCCTGCTCTTGTAAACCTTCCTCTTGAGAGACCACTAATACAAGACGCTCATCATTCTGGACATACCAGTAGTCGTCATCATCATCCGAACAATCCACTCGCACCCCTCAGATCTCGCCCCGACCACGGTTTTGGAACCGGTCCGGATACTCGTGCTGGACGTTCATATCAGTCTTCTCGTCAAACTTCCGGTCATTCTCACCAAAGAGACCTTGATCCAAGAACCACCGCTGTCTCCCGAAGAGGACAGAACCCAAACGCCGTCTCATTTGCTCCTCGTGTATACCTTGGCTCTCCATTTCAGGAGGTTGATCCCCAACACAGAGCCAACATCGCCTCTGTCTACCGACGAGGAGGAACACTCAGAACAAGACTATCCACTTCCCGTAGTACTACAGTTAGTCGTGGCGGGATGAATTATCAAACAAGACCTAGGCCCATGCCGCGCCCTAGAGGATCATTGATGCCTAGAAGGCCATCAGTCAGAGCGGCTCGCCGAACCGGGGGCCATCTCAGACCACCAGCTGCATCATCGACAGATACGGTCATGGACCGCTATCCCATCTTTCCCTCGACGAACAGTCAATCCAATTCCTCAAGACCAGACAACTTGTTCTTGGAAAGTATACCTCAAAGACGAGGCATCCTCACTCCGCCCAGGGAGCTCAATATCATCCATCCACCGTATCCTCGGTCCCGGTTTTCGTCAAATACGGAATCGCAAAATTCTGCGTCATCTCGAGCATCGGGCAACAGCTTTTCCGGTGGGATCATGCTTTCTGCTCTCAATGGGGCTTCAGCACATAGCGCCCTTAGCTCTGGGAGTTGGGATGGGCATCAGCTGCTTGCTCTCGGCAGCGTCCGCTCTTCTCGTGCTGGAAGTCGGACTTCACTCATGAGTGGAAGTGCTGAACATCAGACTAGTGGGCTACCCCCACCGCAGTCACCTCTGGACCTACTGACTCAAGAGTTGCGCCGTTTGTCCACAAGCTTGTCAGTCAGATCACGGTCTTCGTTAGGTTGTACCTCCGGCGTTACTTCCACCGACGGACGTCTTTTGAGTGGCAATGTGTTCTACTCAGACTCTGACGACGAGATGGACGAGCGGGATGGTAGGACCTGGAATCCTCCTAATCGTCGTGGTTCATCACAAATCGATGGATGCAGTACCAAGAGACGAGAGAGTCAACTTCCAAGCCAGCCTCAGCGTCATCTCGGCATAGCAGCCCGAATCGTGGATGTAGAGGCTGATTGTGAGATTAGAACCATCATAGCACTCTCTAAATCGCCGTCCACCCAATCTGTATGCTCGGTCCCTGGAATCGAGACTTCATTGATGGACAGCTCGCCCCCTGGAGACCTGCCTGATCATGTGCCGATTACACCAGGTCCGCAGCTGGCACGATCAATGGCAACTGCCTGCACTCCTGGTCCTGGCCTTCGATTGCAGACAACTGCGAGAGTAAAGGTCTATGACGATGGCCAACCGGCCAGCATGCAGCCTCAGACGCCAGCAGACCTCCGCCATCAGTTCGGAACACCCGCCGGTCCTGCGATGCGCAATACTTGCCAAACAGCGCGTACTCCTGCAAGAATCTCAGCGACAGAACAATCGCGTCTGGTTCCACCTCGGAGCATTCACCGCAACACGTACCCTTCGTTCCAGCAGACCAGCCCACAACCGCTTACGACAAACTCACAACCATCAAGTCCTTACTCGCCTAACCTCGATCTGAGGACTGCTGCGGCTATCACTGCGGTTCAGAGACGACGCACGGCTCGAGGAGTTTCCAATGAAAATGTCATTGATCCGAGCACAAACGGTATGGAAGCCGAAAGGGAGGCATACTTGAGACGCATCGGTACAGACGGCACGATCACTATGGATGATACGCCTCCACGGGAGGGTAGGTACGAGCGATACATATCGTGATGAGCATCAAAACAGGTAGACTTAGGCAAAGCGCAGGGTTGGAGGCGCAACAACATTTTTGAGATGACTCAGATGAGTATGGAACGAGTACCACCAAGGAACTGGTGTGACGACATTGACCAGTACTCAAGACGTATTTCGTTATATCACATTTTTTAGTAGCTGTTAGTAGGTATACGAGTAAGCGGATGGTGCATGGTAGTCCGTTGTTTGAAGCTGGCACAGAATGTGCAAACTCCATATAATTCGCATGCAACTCCCATCTTTTCATGATCTCTTTTCAAAGTTGACTTCAGGAGCTCTTGAACCTTTTCAATGATTGAAACATGACTGGTTGTACAAACTTCAGTCACTGTATTCTATCTCTTGAACCATGTTGTGTAGTTACCTAGTTATCGTTCATATATGATATCTCTGCTCTGGTCGAGTGCTTTGGTGAAGCACGGCCGGTAAGCTAGTGATCTTTACGGCAAATTTCCAAGCTGTCAGCATCATCGTGTCGGTGCACGAGCACTGCTCTCGTCATCTTGCATGATCATGTCCGGCAGGAGATGGAAATCGAACAGCCAACAGAGCCTCACACGTGCATGCAGATAAGGAAGAATATGGACGTTGTGTAACGAGTGGCTGTTGCAAAAGTAGAAAGAACCGAAACACCTGTTTTGCTGAGAATTGAGACCAAAGATAACGATCCTCTTGCGGTTGTTTATCTGCAGAGATCTGCATCCAAGGCGGTCGTGCGTCGTTCAAGCTTTCTCTTCGGGATTTCGACCGATCTTCGACTGCGGCGTTTCAGGTTTCCGCTGGGGACGCGCAAGACGTGCAACAAACCTGCGACATCTGCTGCGACCCGCCACCTCCTCTCGCATCAGTTCACGCATCGTCACTCGTTCTCAAGACTCACTCGTTATCCTCCTATGCACTGAATCGATCTCGTTGATACATTCGCTTTGTTTTTCTGATCGTTTTTCTTTCGTGACGAATCTCTGGTGAGAAGTTTCACCAGCCAACGCACGAAGATGGGGCAAGCCACGCCAGCTGCAGGTCGCAATGGACGTGTTGCATACAAACAGGCCTTCTTGAATCTGGCCCAGGCTCCGCGATGGAGGGGCCTCATAATCGGAACCTTTTCGTTCTTGCTGGTCTTCTGGATCTGGGAGGCCAACTCGGATCCCAACGCGCGCTCAAAGCTCTACAACAAAATCTCAGGTCGACCACACAATGATTTCATGTGGAAGCCGCCATCTGTGCTTGAGCCATCAGAATTCACGATAGAGCTGGAAGCAGGAAAGACTTCGACAGCACCTAGTGGACTCAAGAAAGAGAATCCTCAATTTCACCTTTTGATTCATGCACCGAAAATCACGAGTAATGTCTGCCGGAGTTTGCTGTCGTCTTTTCTGCTGGACTATCCGACTCCAACCTTGATTGGATACAGACCTTCCCCACCTAATGAAACCAAGGAAGGCGATTTCTGGCTGGATTATGGATTAGCAGACGTTACCGAGTACTTGACGGAACAGAATCGCATCTCGGACCACGACTCTATTGCCATTGTTGATGGAGAGAGTACTATTTTCCAGCTGCCCTCAGAAGCCCTCCTGGCCGAGTACGATGCACAAACGAAAAAGGCCAATGCTGAGCTGGGTAGCAAGTATCATGACATTCCCGTCAAAACAGCGAGTAAGCAGAAGCTGCAACGATTCAATCAATCGGTGTTCTTCTCGGCAGAATACCAGATGGTGGAACAACCGCACAGTGGCTACCTTAGCAGGTTCAGACTTCCTGAGAGACGACAAAAGACTCTCCTGAACAGTAACCTTGCGATTGGGTCCGGCTCAGGACTTCGTCATCTCTTCACAACAGCCTTGGATCAAAATACTCGTATCGAGCGCACAGATCGCGATACCTTCAACACCATGTTTGCACAGCAAGGCCTTCTTCGCACATCGCAGGCCAAAGAGCAGCGCGAGTTGAAGACATGGCTGTCTCGCAATGTGCTGCCGTCTAACAAGAAAGTCAAGACAAAGTTGGCCGAGGATCTTGTCGCAGCCAAGCAGGACCTTGGCATGGGTCTCGACTACAGAGCTACCATCTTCCAAACCATCCCGGCCACGGCCCAGCATGTCGCCGATAGCGTCATACCGCTGTCCGAGTACCCTACCTTCCCTGTTCCCAAGTCCTTCAAGGGATTGCCAAACCCATTTACCCTACACGCCTCTACGCCTCACCTCAATTCTACCAGCGCAATCCTCGTCCAGAAACAAGACAAACTTCCGTTTGATTTACACTGGACGGACATTCCCCTCTTCACCAACCCGAAATCGCAACAAGTACCTTCGTTGATCTCTATGCTACCTCCTAAGGCAAATCAGAAGGTAAAGGCAGAGTCAAACCTTCTCACAGCCCCAGACACCAACATGCGCGAGCTCTGGGAATCAATGTGGTTCTTCCCTTACGCACGACCACTTCTCAAACAATACTTGTCCAAGTCCACAAGCAAGGAGATTGCTTCCGAAGCAGCTATTGGTGGAGAGCGATGGTACGATGCACGTGGCGGCCGCGGTGGTGTCTGGACAGTCGAAAATGAATGGCTTGACGCTGCAGACCTCTGCGCACCTTTCGGCAAAGAAATCTTCGAAGATGGATACAGAGGATGGGCTGAGGCTATGCCTGATGGTGTTGAACTCTCAAAGGTTGAGAAGAGTCCGGACGGTAAGGGTATCGTCATCGGAGAGCAAGTGAGGAATGGGCAGATTCATAAGATTGTTGCTGTGCAAGCTGAGTCTTGAGAATAGAGTGCATAAACAGCATAGCATTGCATTTCATTGTCTCTGTTTTTGGTTTCAGCGTTAACAGACGGAGCGGCATTGGAGTTTGGAGTTTTCTACTTGCTGCTAGTGTACATAGAGGTTGCATCATTACTGGCAAATCAGTTTCTGCCATGACTTTACAGTCTCACTGCTGCAGTTTGAGAAACAGAGTTGTGCATCAAATTGCTTTATGGTTGAATGTGTGGCTGCGAGACAAAGAAGTGATACGTCGGAAACAAGACCAGCCAGCGTCGCGACCCAGATATCAGCACTACAAAGAAGTTCACAACCATCCGCGCCGGATTTGTCTTGAAGACAAGGAACGTCATCTCATGAAATACCACGACCACCCAAATACCCAACTTTTTCATCACGAAGCAAAAACAGCTTCTCTTTACCGTTTCAAGTCGCTTGCAATTCTCCCAACCATGAGCCTCCTACTCCGCCTTGCTCTCCTCTACCTGACCTTTCTGGTCTTGACATCAATATACCAAGCCACTTTCCCAACCTCACCTCACAACAAAGGTGAAATCGTCGACCATGGAGCGGAATTGCTCCAAGTCAGCTTTGAAGACTTACGGACACACTATCCACGATTTGACAATTTCGTAAAGTCGACTCATCATGTCATTCTCTCATTGTTGCTGTTTGTTACGATAAGGTGGGGTGTTGATGCTGCTATGTACGGGAGTGTGGGTGTTGGTTTCGTTGTTGTGGCTTTTGTGGTTGTTGTTGGGTGTTTGTTGGTTTGGGTGGTTAGGAAGGTGTGTGGGCTGGTGTCGTGGGTGGTTTGTCTACCAACCAGGTTCTTCAGGTACCTTGGCAAGTTGCGCAGAGACATTCTCCGGTGGGCCTGGGAAGAAGCTCTTTGGGCTACCGGACCAAAGACTAGTTCCTACAGAAACGGCTATACTTATACCACCGAGAGCTCTGACGGCAGTTCGCACACAAAAGCCTGGATATGGACAGCCGAGCCCGGATCTGATGGCTTTCCTCCAGAGGAAATGAACACTGGATTTACCACAGACGAGCGACAACGCGCACCCAAGCCTGAACATACACGACCACCCCTTGGAGGGCATCATGCACCCAAACGCGAACGTCCTACTCCTACTGGATTTGCAGAGTTCGACGAGGATCACGCGAGCTTCCGGCGCCGAATGAAACAAGTAGAAAAGGATCTGCAGGATCAATGCGATAACGCAGATAGAGAAAGACGCAACGCAGACAGAGAAAGACGCAATGCAGATGAAAAAAGACGCAACGCAGACAGAGAAAGACGCAACGCAGATGAAAAAAGACGCAACGCAGATGAGAAAAGACGCAACGCAGATAGAGAATGACGCGAGAGGGAGCACTTTCAGAACTGGGAGTATAGAATGACAATGGAAGCGATGGAGCACATGACAGAAGCAGGGGAGAGGATAACAGAGCTTTCAGAGGATGACGAAACAGCCGAGCCTGCAAGAGATGATGAACAGATTGAATCCGAGACAAGTGGCGAGGGCGAGTCTGCCGAGTCGTCTCACGGCAATGCTGACTCGGATGGACATAGACGCATGAACAGGACCAAGCCTATTATTGGCAAAATTCCGAAGGTTGAAGATCTCTGGACTGACCGACGGATTAAGCGTGGAGCGAGGACACATGAGAAGAAGCATCCCACAAGACCAATGGGCACACATCCGGGTCTCCAAAGAACAGTTTCCGATCCGGCGCAGCCTGGAAAAACTGGTAGAAAGATTAAGCCTGAGAGGAAGAGTAAGCAGAGCAAGTCCTTACAACACCCTCGCCGGACCTCGGCGTTCCAGGTTGCTCTTGGTCCTCCTCATAATTACGAGTTTCCTGATTTGCTCACGCGCTCTTCGTCCCGCCTGCCGCGGGAGTCGCTCAATCGCACCGGCTATCACAACAGCCACCGTGGTGAGCGACTCCCGCCAGATACCTGGGCCGTCACGCACACTGGAGCCGATAATGAATGTTGCAAGATTCGAGTGGGCCATCAACATATAGAGCTCTCACAGAACGGTGGAACCTACAAGCTTTCGAGGAACGGTGAGATGTACGAGTTCCCGTCGAATGATAAACCATGCCGGCTCTGGATCAATGGCGATGATGTGAAAATCAAATGGAATGGTGAAACGATCGAGCTTCCAAGGAATGGTAAGCAGATGAGTCCCGGGATGAATGGACAGGATCAGGATGAGGCATCAAAGGCATCAGAGGCATCAAAGGCATCAGAGGCATCAAAGGCATCAAAGGCATCAGAGGCACCAAAGATATCAGAGCCGCTGCCTTTCCCCAACTGGCGTATCCGTCGCCCTAGCCAAAGTAACAAGCAAACTCCGCCAAACACTTTTGGCTATGTCAGCTCTGCTCACAGCACCGTCACATCCGAAGACAGAGGTGAACGGGTCACTTATTCAATAGGTGATGCGATCGCCGAAGTTGTGAGGCATCGTGAGCAAATGGGGCTACCAAGAAGTGATGGCAAACCAATTAAGCTTTCATTCGATGGCAAACATACTGACCATGTTGTGTTCGAAAGGGATGGCGAATGGATCAAGCTTCTAAAGAGTGGTGAACAGACCAAGCCTAAGGGGACTGGTGAAGAGACGAAGTCTGAGACGAACGATGAAGGAATCAAGCCTAGGACAACCGACCAAGAGACCAAGCCTAGGACGGACGATGGAGAGATTATGCCTGAGACGACCGATGAACAGATCAAGCGAACCGATCAGCCCTGAGAACGATAGTGGAAAGATCAAGTGTAGAACTCCTTGTGATTTCATGGATGAGAAGGTCTTTCACTCGATCTCTGAGAAAGCTAGCGGGAGTCATTCCGCAGTCTTACCCATACTACCGAACGCTCTGACGGTTCCGGTAATCCTCAACGCAAAGAGTTCAGAAGAGAGTAGAATTGGAAGGAGCAACGATAGAATGTTGTTGTGTCCGTTTTTCGGACGTCCAGGATAAAGCAGGTCGTTCACGACTAGATTGGCAGGAATAGCAGTTAAAGTGCGTCCATATTGGATATAAAGTATACTTCTTATTCCATGGACCATCAATCGAGTCAAGTGGCATGTGATTGGGATGACAGACAACTGGGCGGTCCGCCAGATATCAATTCCAAGCTGGGATAGTTCGAAACAAGTGGCAGTGCTGTATCACGTATGACGAGGAGTAGCGTTTGATCCGTTGGCAACAAAGAAAATGTGGAGATGGAAGGAGCCAAGCATTGGGACAAGAATAGAGAGGCTCCCGTCTTTGCCGCGCATCCGACGCCTGCGCCACGGATCAAGGCGGACTGTTGCCTGAACCAACTGACGCCAGCGTTCGAACGTCTTGTCATTCCCTTTGCCATCACATTCTAGTCGACCCCATCGCTCCTCCCTAACTATCAACTTGACACCAAATAGCTTGTATCGACTTCCCAGCACTGTATACACAGCTTCTCAAGAAGCCATCTACATCCAGCACCATGCACGGAGAAGTGCTCCACCACCTAGTCCGCCGTGGCTACCAGGCCATGGGCACCACTGAGTCCCGCCAAACAATTGTAGCTGAGATCGACCCTGTCGAGATGGTCCCTATCGTCCTCACCGTCGCTCTGTTCGCCTTCATCTTGGCTTCGGTACGTGGACTAGAATCCAATGGAAGTCAGCATGTTACTAACATGATAACAGGTCAGATACACTATCGGAGGAGTTGTCGCTAGCCTGGCCATGATCGAGGACCGCCAAACTACTGTCGTCGAGACACGCACTCTCGCTGTCGATGAAAAGGAGGGCTTTGAGGCTTCCATGGACAAGGCTCGCTTGATCGATGAGGAAGTCATGGTCATCAACCAGATTCCCCTCACCTCCAGCATCCGCAAGACTATCAGACACCTGGTTTCGGTCGGAGGCTTCAGAGCTCGCTGGAGAGGTCTCGGCTGTGCCCTCATCTACAACCTCGTCCACTCCCTGACTGTCAACTTCATTGCCGTCTTCGTTACTGCCTTCATTGGTCTGCCTGTCGTTGGTCGTGTTTTCGCCAACATTGCCGCTAATGTCCTGTGCGCTCGCATCCATATGGTCTGGACTCACACCGTCGTCTCCGAGCCTTCATCCTTGACCTGGGCTCAGCGTCTCTCCCAGACCGACAGGAACACATGGCGTGCTCTGGCCCTCCCCTCCTTTGTCCACTCCATCGCCGAGCTTGCCACCTACGGATTGCCCGTTGCTATGTTCCTTTTCGTCGGTCCCGAGATTACCAACGAAATGGACAACGAGTACTTGCTCGTCAGAGGTGCCATTTCTCTCCTTGCCTTTGTCATGCTCAACGTCCTCATCTTGCTGCCTGCTACCGTCACACGTACCCGTGTTGAGGCCAGCTTCTTGCCCGAGGACACCAACACTATCGTTCCCTTTGACCGTACCTTCAACGGTGCCATCAACATGCTCTCCTTGGACACCCGTGCCGGACGCAAGAGCCTGTTTATCGAGGCTTGGCGTTCATTCGACATGGCCAGCAGAGTTCGTCTGGTCAAGTTCTACGTCAAGGAAGCCGCTATCGAGTTCTTCTTCCTTGTCACTGCCGTCATCGCTATCGGTAGCCAGGTCTCCCTTTTGTAAATCGGCCAGTACAAAGCTGTGTCGGTAGCTGGCACAGATTCTAAATGGATCTTCCTTCCTACATCTTGGTATCATAACCTCTCTTCCCTCAAATTGTAAATGGCGTTTGGGGTGTGTATACATTTCCGAGAATACTCATCTCTTGGGTCTTCTTACCCTGTCTTTATGAACTATTCGTGACTATGTGATTGTATGTGTTGGTAGCAGTGATCAAGCTCATCCCAACCGTGCATACCGTCATCAGTTCATTTGGCAAGTCAGGTCATGCACCTTGTCTTGATCCTTGAACTAACGCCGTCCCCGACCTGAGGGTATAAACTTGGCCAGTCTGCCAAACCATTACCTCTTGGAAATAAGACCAGCAGTGTGCGCACTGCAAAGGATTTCAACGACTACGTTCACGGACACCCTTGCTACGTCCACACGTTCCCGATGGGCCGAGACCTTCGTAGATGAGGTTCCAATCGAGCTGATGATGGAGATCAGCTCGCTTGTAATGTATGGTCTGCTAGGACTCTCTCGTGCGTGTCGTCCGCCTTCTCATGAAACAAGGACATTACTTGGAGGAAGAACGATGAACTATCGAGACGTTTGCCAATGAGGTTCCGCTCGATTTGACGAGTGGTTTGAGCTCGCGCACGAGTTTATGGTCTGGCAGAACAATCTCGTGCGTTCCATCCGGGGTCTTTACGGCTTGAGAGGTGTATGAGGAGGTACAATAATGGGCTGACAGGACATTCAGTGATTAGGTTCCACTTGAGTCAACGAGATTAGCATAAGCTCGTTCACAATCGTGTGGTCTACTGTAATTCACCCGTGCGGTTTGTCCGGCTTCTCACTGTCCGAGGACAGTACTGAGGAACACTATGATGAACCATCGAGGCGGTTCAGAACGAGGTTCTACTCAAATCAACAATTAGTGGAAGCTCGCTCACAGGCGTAGAGTCTGCCAGAAACATCTCGTGCCTTTTGTCCGTCTCCTCACGGTTTGAGGCAGTAGTTAGAGGAACAACGATAAACTACCGAGGCGTTCGAGACTCAGTCAACCAGGTATCGAAGATAAAGACATATTAAAGTAGCATGAGGGGACCCGAAAAGATTGTCGAATTGCACGATTGTTCATCCTTCCCTTGGAGTGTTCGCAGAAAGTCCTCGAAAGTCTCCTCGATAGTTTCGTCTACTGTGCTACAGTCCTCTTTACAACTCGACAGTACAATGAAACATGAAGCATGAAGACTATGAGCGTGTTCCTTTTATCCACTGTAAATGATACTGCGAGATTAGAAACTACCAAGCAGTTCCAGAAAATCATCAAACAAAAACCATCATCTACCTCAACTGGATCCACTGTCCTTCTTATTTACCAGCCCCAGCAACCTTCTCCTCATACAAAATCTCCGCCTTGTCACTATCCACAACAGCAGCACCCGCATAAGCATCAATCTTGAACTTAGAAAACTCTCTCGCAGAAACACCCTTGGTGAACAACAAATCCATTTCCTCATAGGTGCGGTCTTTGGCTTCAGGAAGTCTGAAATATGCCCATACAAATGTGAGGAACGAAGTTGCGAACCAGAAAAATGCAGTTTTGCCTTTGAGGTTCCATTCGGTAGGGTTCATGAAGTAGGATTCGAGCTTTGGGGGATGTTAGTGGTGGGAAAGAGCGATGGGAGAAGGGAAGCTTACAGTAGAGCAAACGATATTCATCAAGGCGTAGGCGTTACGGGCTAGACATACTGTCTTTGCGCGAACGCGGATGGCAGAGGTTTCGGCGACGATAGTGTAGGCTACAGGCCCGACGGTAAGAGAATATGTGAAAAGCCAGACTACCGTCAAGGCTCCAGCGACCCACTTCACATCGTCGGATTTGCTTGCTGCGGAGACAATACCGATGATGAAGAGAAGAGTACAGAGGACACCCATGCCTACGGTATAGATCTTCCTTCTGCCGACGCGTGCAAGGATAAACCATGATGCAATGGTTCCACAGAATGCCACGGCTGTGCCGCCGAGACCAATACTGTAGGAGACTGTATCTTGGATGCCCGCTTGCTGGAAGAAGTAGGTTGGTGTGTATGCGAAGCATGAGCCACTGAACAATTGGCCCATGAAGGTCATACAGCAAATTTCGGTTCGTCGACGATCGGTGCCCTTGAAACATTGGAGGTAGGAAGTCTGTGAAGCTTCGTTGTCGAGCTGGTTCTCGATCTCGGTAGTGTGGACCATCATTGCTAGCGTGCCTTTAATCTCATCTTCACCAGTATTGGTTGAGATACGCTTCAGGATATGCTGTGCCTCGTCAAGGCGGTTGTTGCGAACCATATACCATGGTGACTCTGGAGCGAAGAAACATGCAACCATGAGCGGCACGGGCCATGCCCATTGGACGGCGAAAGGGATACGGTATGACCATTGATCGGTTCTGGCAACAAGACCCTTGAGAACACCAGCGGCGATAAATTGTCCAATGGCCCCTGAAACATGTCAGAAGGGTTCATGCGGAGAAGAAGAGACTACTTACAGCACAGATTGACGTAAGACGTCAAGTAGCCACGAAGCTGCAGAGGAACAATCTCCGAAGCATAAGCCGGTCCGATTGTTGCAAAGACACCCCAACTGAAACCACACAGAATCTGACCGACAACAAGGACAGGCTTATTTGGCGCGAAGAAGGTGATAAAGATGAAGGCGTTTAGGAAGAAGAGAGCAACGATGATGACTTTGCGGTAGCCATACTTGGCGGCAAGCCATCCGTTCAAGAAGATGCCAGGAACAATACCGACGTTACTGGCGTTGCTATTCGGATGTGAGTAACTGCTCTGTCTACATTGGTTGTGATCTGACTTACTTGAGCGCCGTTTGCCAAGCACCAGTAAGTTGATAGTCGTTAGTAGCCACATTGTATACACCGAACTTCTTGGCAAAAGATGGATAGGCGAAGAAACTCGACATCAGGATGGTGTCGTAGCCTTCCATAACAACAGTCATCGACATGACCATAGACCAAAGAATTGCTTTCCGGTTCTTCATGATGACTTGCATGAGCGGTGTATTGTGCTCAGCATCAGAAGCGTGCTTAGCGTCAACAATGGCATGGGCGCCAAACACCTCTTCGACTTGATGAGCTCCATGCTTAAGCGATTCGTCTGCTGTGTGAGATGCCATCTTGAGAACTCCAGGGCACCCTGTGAAGGTGAGAGTCGGAGAGCAACAGAGAACAAATCTGCGAGATTGTCTTGCAGATGCACCATAGGGCACCAGCGTGCATTTATCGCCATGGTACCTCGGAATGTACTGGAGAAATACATGTAACAGCTGATCGTAACCCTAGAAGAACTGACTGTTATGTCGAAACGGTGCACGCATGACAAGACGATGGAATGCTAGCGTGTAGTAAGGTAGGCGTTTGCAGATTATCCGGTGCGTTCAGAGAAATGATTTGCTAAGGATACGATGCATGAAGGAGGATCGTCGAGTGGTGGTCGATTCCACCAATCACACCACATCACCCCAGATGCAAGACCCCGCGTTCCGAGGAAGGCGTGGTGGGGGGTTCGGACGATGTTACCGCGAACTTGCTTACTTACAGGGCTCGCTTATGCGTAGAGTGTCGTCTGAAAGCCTGGAATCAGTCCGATCGATCATCGATTGGTGGTGAATCTCAACTCTATTGTTGATTCACGTGCTCGTAACTCTGTTGTAGTGTGACTGTGTGTTAGTTGCTACTGTACCTGAGTGATTATCCAGATATAGCCGCGAAGTCTCGAAAGAATCTGCACCAATCTCATGGGACTCAAGATGTTCTTTGAAAAGCTTTTTCTGGTCGAGACTCTGTAGGACACCAATTTCTCCTTACACAGCGGGTCATGCCGGAATATGATCTTCCAGGTCTTCGCCAGTCACAGTAATTATGACCACGTTTTCAAGCTCCATCACTCCTTTGACACTCTTCAGGTCGATGAGAGCTTCTCGGTCAGTCCTCACAAGCTGGACATCGTCCATAGGCTTGCCGAATTCCTCTCTCTGCATTTCCTGGAGAGGTCAATCGAGACCCGCGACCGATGGTCTTGTCTTTCTCTCTTCTTTTACAGACATCGGCGGGGTGCCCTTTCTTGTTACACCAAGCTTTGTCGGATGGACGCTGTGAGCTTCGAAAGAAAAGACTATAGCGATATGCCGTGCTTCCGAAACGACTTCCCGAGCAGGATGCTGTCATGATGCTATCGTCTTTCCGGTCTCAACATCTACCCAACGAAGGCCGTCTCAAGGTTACATCTACTTGGATGCCAGGCAAGTCAGTGTCACCGTTCTTTGCCTTAGAAAGTCACCCTTCACAGTCAATTCCATGAGTTGTGCCCGAGCGTAGTATCCCATCACATTGTGTTACACTTCCTGTGTGACTGAGAGGCGGAAGAATATTGTGAGAGCACCAAGAGGATATGTGTCATGGAAGTCTTCCAGTGAGCGTTGCATCTTGGGTGCTTGCTTGCCGTGCACGAAAGATGCTGTCCTGCATGACGATGATTGAGCCCACTGGTGTCGAGTACATTCGAAGTATCAGCATCCAGTGACTTGGTACCATTGGGGGACTGCCCATGTTCAAATACACCTCCTGCCTTCTGAACATACTTATTGGTGCACGTACAAGCCAAGAAAGTTTTGATCTGACGATAAGACGCCGGCGTCATTGACTCCAAAAAGATGCTAAGTGAAGGGAAAGTGAGTCTTGCTTTGGATCACGATGCTGGCAGAGGCGCGTCGCGGCGTTGCAACGCGACCATCCACCTTTGTTTCTCGGCGACGACATCACACCCTAAACAGAACGACTGGCGACATCATCGTGACAATGGAAGTCCACAAGAAGATGCTGGCCAAGAAGCTCAAGGCCCTCTACAAAATTGTAGAGCACCAGAACCCTCGCCTCCATCTGTCTCTCACTATCCGCTATGCTGACGATCTCAAACGCCCTGACCACGCTATTATCGAACTCAAGATGCCTGAGGATGTCGGTCGCTTCATCAAGGCTGGAGAGCACATGACCGAGGCTGAGAGACACGAAGCTGGCATCGACCGCCTGCTTACCACCAACGAGCATCTCGCCCAGCCCAGCGCTTACAACCCGATCAAGACTATCGCAGGACTCAGAAAGCTCCTCAAGTCTGGCTATGTCCGTAAGCCAGAGAGCCCTAGATGCGCCGTTTGGGACGCTTGCGTCTTTGAGGAGCTGCAGGTCCAGGGCTTCGTCATTCAGTTGACCATCGATGACTTCCGCTGGGCCGCCGATGAAGTTTGGGGTCCTGCTAAGGTTGCAGCCGACAAGCCTGTAAGCAATGTTTGTCGTCGTGCACATCGGTCTCGTCTAAACAAGAACAGGTCCAATGTGAAGGATGAGTCAACCCCGTTGGGTCGAGAGTCGATCAGATTTATCGAAGGTCCGTTGTCCCACTTTGCGCTACACAAGGACATCATGTACTGACAGCAAACGTCAACAGCGTGAGTTCGCAACACAGACTGCCGGATCCTGTCCAGAGAAGAGCAATCATCGACACGGAAAGCTGCCTGCCTGGAGCAAGCAGACGAGAGCCGAAAGAGGTGGGTGTCTCTCGGAACTTACAGATACAATACACCATAGTCTTAGCTGGCAAACAAGACCGGTCGACGTCGCTCGTGTGTCGTGGCCGATATTCCCTCACTCTTCCTTTCCGAGATACTTTCGTTCAATGTGTGATGCTGTCGTCGCTTCCATCCAAGATTGAACGCCATTGCTGACCGGAAGATGGTCGGTCTATTGTCATGGTTGAATTGAAGGGACGCGAATGCTCAAGCTGGCTGAAAGGGAGGGGCGTCGACGCCTTCGTACCCAAGCCTGCCGGCCACAATATTGAACCACCCTGGTCCTGCCCCTTCATATACAATTTTTGTCAGCCACCAGCAGTCGTGCCGTACTCAAGTAACCTGGTGACCAGAGGTGATCGGCTAATTACGATGTTGTAGGAAGTAGTAGGTCGATCACTCGGCCTGTCGGCTGATGAAGACTCATCTCTGGCCCTCTCCTCCAGAAAACTTGGCAAGGTCGGCAAGCTCTTTCCCCATGCGGGGACCCCATTCCTACAGGCCTCATCTCATCTCGTCTCCAGGCACCTGTTCTTCAACGACACTCGATGATTATGATACAGATCTCCTGGAGAGTCGTTTAGAAACAGCAGACAAGTGTCAGGAATGCATCTGCTCTACACCCTTGGTCCCGCCACTCAAGCCATGCAATCACGCTTGTTGCATGCGAAGGAAGAAAGGCCAATGCACCTGCCACTTGAGATCCCCGCAACGTCATCCGATACCATGTTGTATCGGCGGACCTGACGATCCTTTCTTCCAATCTATTTTCCCAGAGCGGGGTCCGGCAGAGGTCCAATGCTATAATATTTATGCTTGGCCGGCCTGCACGTCTACGTTGTCGTTCATCCTGCTCATCGCACTCACTTTCAATCACTTGTTGGGTCAGATCAACGCTCAGACAAGCCATGTTCTCCAGACTCGCTGCTTTGGCAGCCCTCCTCCCTGCAACAGCTCTCGCTGCCAGCATCGCAGGCAACGGCTCTGCAGTCCTGTCGAACGGCAAATACGAGATCTCTTCAGAGGGAATTCGCGCCAACTTCATTCCTTATGGTGCATCCATCTCCAACCTCTTCATCACAGACGCTCACGGTGTCGAGCGTGATATCGTTCTTGGTTGGGACAACGCTACTTACTACACTGAGGACAAGCTTCACCCTCACTTCGGGTGAGTACTATTTCCATGAACCCAGTCCAATGGCTGACAGATTATTAGTGGTGTCCCCGGACGTTACGCCAACCGCATCAAGAACTCGACTTTCGAGATTGATGGCGAAACTTACCACGTAGTTCCTAACGAGAACGGAGGTCGCGATACCCTCCACGGTGGACCCGATGGCTGGTTCGTAAGCCCATATCCAACATGTGGAATACTGGAATTGACATATCTTGCAGGGATTGGCGCAACTGGACCGTGGCTGCTCACACCACTGACTCCATCACTTTCTCGATTGTTGACCCAGATGGCGCTGAGGGCTTCCCTGGCGAGGTGATCAGCTACGTGACCTACACTCTGACACCCTAGTAAGCAAACATGATGGTGTCCACGGTATAACACTATACTGACAACATTCAGCCAATGGCACCTGAAGATGGTTGCAGTCGCAACTACCAAGAAGACACCCATCATGTTGAGTTCTCACGTAAAATAATCTGGTTCACGAGTCTGACGTGTATGCTGATCGAGTTTAGGTCTACTGGAACCTTGACGGATTCCAAAACCCTGACGACGCTACTGTCAACAACTACACCGTGCACTTGCCTTACTCTGGACAGCGTGTCGCCGTCGATGGCATTCTCATCCCCAACGGTACTATCCTGCCCAACGAGCAAGGTGGTGTTTTCGATTTCTGGTCCTCTCCCAAGAAGCTTGGTGCCAACTTGACTTCTCCCGATCTTGTTGGTGGCTGCGGTAGCGGATGTGTTGGTTACGACACCTGCTGGCTCGTCAACAGAGAGCAGAACGGACCCTACGACTGGCGTGTATCTGGACCTGTCGCTACTGTGTCCAGTCCTTTCTCTGGTATCCAGATCGACATCTTCTCCGACCAGCAGGCTTTCCAGATCTACACCTGCCCTGGACAGAATGGTATATTTAATTCTATACCTGACGATAGAACTATGCTGACTCTGGTGAACAGGAACCACTACCATCAAGGAGACTCAGGGCTTCTTCAACCAGACCGACCAACCCCGTGTTGTCCAAAAGTACGGCTGCATGGTCATGGAGGTTGAGGACTGGATTGATGCCATCAATCAGCCCGAATGGCAAAGAGAGAAGAGAAACATCTTTGGTCCTGGTGACGACCCATACGTTCTCCAGGCCACTTACAAGTTCTCGGTAAACAAAGAGGTCGCATCTACCTCTAACTGCACATCAAGCTACTAGAGATTAAATAGAGGACCGATGTAATGACCGAAGAAATAGCTAATTGACACTTTCGAAAGACTCGAGACACTTTCATCACAGTGAAGCCAGTAACAAGAATGACGACATCGTAACAACTCGGTGATGGTTGGAAGTCGCACATGAATGCATGACTCGAGACGTAAGTGACGGCGACGATTGAGTTGGTTAACCAAATCTTCACAGATACGCGTTGACGGACCCATACACTCACTCTCCTCGGCGTTGCGCACTCGCTCGCCCACCTACACACTTCTATCCTCATCCATCCACGTTCTCTACCCATCGCACCTTCTCAACTCCTACCTTCTGGCAACTACTTACTGCCGCACATAGTTTCTGGTGCCATCCGCACATAAGTCGTTGACGACTGTTTCTTCATCAGCGGGTTCGATCTCTTCCGGCAGAAGAGAGATCTCGGTCAAGTGTGATCACATTTCAAAGAGCCATTGTCAAGGCCTTGGATCTATGGCATCTCTGCTCTACCATACGTTCTTGTCAAGATGAACTCAGGCGAGAAACAGTCGTATCTGCTGACAAAAGCTTACCGTGATGCTATGCCTGGCTCGCTCGTTGCATCAGAAAGACTCCACATCGCTATGGGAGTCGAATCAGAGGCACTCGATGTTTACGGACAGCTTGTCGTCTTACCCTGGCATATGCCTCTGCCTAGAGAGCTCCAGCGTCAACCTCAACCCAAGCATTCTCAAGACTTCGGTACCGCTACAGACGCTACCACCAGTGGACGGAATATGAGTGTGATTTCAGTAAGAGAAGTTCAGATCGATGCACTCCCGCGACGTGGTCGAAGAAATGCTCGCCCGGCCAACCAACTCGAGCGCTCACTTCACAACAAAACCCTTGCCCAACACCTTTTCGCAGTCGAAACAAAGATATCGACCGCTCTCCAGTCCAGAGATACAAACCTACCTCTGCTTGTGAAGAACGCTATGCCTCATATCAACAGCAAGGAGATTGCGAACAACACACTCAAGCGTAAGTTATCAAAGATTAAACTTCCGTCAGCTCCCAAGGATGAGCCTTTGAGTGGAGCGGTGCCCAACCTTGCCGCTCAACCAGCCTTCCAACATCAACGTCGCATATCCGGATGCATCGTCAACAGTAACAGCACGGGAGGCACGAAGCACAAGTCTGAGCTGCCAAAGCCTGCCGCGTATGAAGAAAAGTCCGAATCACTATCACCCCCTCGTCGTCGTTCTATGCCACCCATTGAAGCAGTCCTAGCTCACGGCTTCAAGGATCTGAACTTTGCTCGCCAACTTCAAAGCACAACTCCACGCTCACATGCTTACGATCCATGGACGAATCTCATACTCTGTCACAAGATTCTGTCTCCCACGCCGGCGTTTCTGCTCAACATGTCTCCCTTTCAGTACAATGACAACGAAGATACATACTACTGGAAATCATCGCTGCCCATGTTGCTCTCCTACCACCTCGCCAACCCAGCAACTCTCGTCGAAGAGACAGCCATCCAAAGCTTAACCTTCCATCTGCCACCTCCTAAACCGACTCTGGCTTCCACAGGTAACAGAAAGCAGGCTAGAACATCCAGACAAGCCCATTATAAGACCGAAGGACCCGAGACCGGTACTGTAGTCAGAATGATCAGGATGATTCTTCCACCCTCGCTGCACATCAGCAACATCAGCGACGAAGAAGTTCCTTTTACAGACTGGTTGATCTTCTGTCTCAGCGACTGTCCCACTGTCATACCTACCACAACAAGAGTTCTGCGTTCTGTATCTCTCGCACCCAAGAACCCGTACCTTCTGATTGCCATTCCCACCCAAGCAATTTCCGAGACCGCGTTCGTGGCAAGAACCCATATGGAATTCGCTGCGGGAGAATCTGCCGAAGGAGAAATCAAACAGGAAACCATCACTACAGAGCTGAGGTTTACAGCTAGAGGAAAGCTTCCCTTGATGTTTGGGGTGGGCAGGGATGTCAGTTTTGCGGATAAGTGGATCAGAGGCTTTGGAATGGGTGTGGCAAGCCTGGAAGTTGAGGTCAAGGGTGGAGAGGTTCCTTGTTGGTTGTGATTCGGTACTCTGATGTACTGCGTTGCTCTTTCTTCCTTTGCTGGCTCTCGATTGCTACTTTCCCTTTTCCTTCATCCGTCACTCATTATGGTAATCTCAACTTTAGCAGATCCGGTATTCACTGCTGTCACTCAGTCAAAGTCAAATCAATCAAACACACTCAGCAGAAATCGTAAGCTTGTATATAATCTATCTTTCTACCAGTAAAGCAACATCGCAACCACCGCAGCGACAACCTCAGCCAGCAACAGCCAGCACCAGCGCACTCACGGTATCGTGAGTGTCTGTGTGTACTTGTTGATTGCACTGCCTAGCGACTCATCCCTCGCCAACCGGGTCGCTGTCGTCACATCCGTTATACTGTCGCTTCGTTTGACCGCGTGTCGTACGCTGTATATCGTGTGAATCGACAGAGCCCACATCTACCAACTTGGTCTGATCTTGCTGCATTAGCAGGAATCTGTATTGCCTGTATAAGCAGCCCGGTCGTCGCCCCTCCCATGCCACCGATTGGGTCATCGCCGCCTTCAGTTGTATACTGTCGCTTCGTCTGATCGTGTATCGTATACTGTATGTCGTGCAAGCCGACAAAGCTCCCACCTACCATATTGATCTACATTCGTGATTGCTAGAGCAGTTGATATCTGTATCGCTTATATGTGCAGCCGGGTTGTCGTCGCTATTGTACGGCTGATTGGGTCATTGTCGCCTTCATCTCTATATCATCGCTTTATTAATGCGTAAACTGTAGACTGCATCGTGCAAGCCGACGGGAACTACGATATAAGATCAAAGTGCCGTACACCTTCTATCGTGCAAGCCGACGAGGACTACAATCCATCACCGAAGTAGCTGCGACGTATGCGGTCCATACATGTACTCTTTGCTAGCCCGGCTGTCATTGTACCGTTTGACACCTTGCTTCCGTATCTCATGGAGCCAGACTGCTTTGATCAGCCTTCGTTGCCTTTCGACAGGTCGTTGAAGTGACTTGTCGAAGATAAGAAATGCAGTTAAAACGACGCTTCGTTAGACACGTGCACTGTACATCGTCCATCGTGCAAACCGACAAGAAATACAACTCATCATCGAAGTGATTATGATGTGTGCTATCTATGCATGTCCTCTTCGCTAGCCCGATGGTCGTTGCACCATCTGATACTTTGCTTCCGTATCTCATGATCTCAACATCCTCTCATTAGTCTTCGTAAGTGGAAAGGTGCCCAAGAGTCATTGTCGGTCTACAGAAAGGTTCGGGGTACATGGAATCGTTTACAAAGCAAGATTATAGAGTCTGAGGTGTCGTCGACCCGGTTGTCGAAAGGTGTATCGTCGTCTGCCATTGGGATTGGATTTTGACTGCAGTACCGGCAGTATGAGTACGCTGGTGCTTGGCTGATGGTAGCTGAGGTTGTCGCTGCGACAAGTGTGGTCAAGTTCCACTGTCAGTGGGGCAGATTATATACAAGCTCACAAGCACGAAAAGCTGCTCATGTGAAGTCGATACAAAGACATTGAACTTAGAAGAGAGAAATGACAATATACTTTGTTCTATGCACATGTTCTTTTGATGCAACGCTGTCGAATGCTAAGAAAAAGAAAGGGTATATCCCAGAACGCCTATATTGATATACGCCGTATCAGTCACCCATATGCTATCGCTGGTTTCATTCCGAAGATGGGATGATCAGTCTCCTGTCAGATCCAGCTCCTCAACGCCACTCTTTCTATACATCCATCGGTCCTTGGGCGTTGGTGCGGTCAAGTCGACCTCCATAACAACCTCCTTCCAGTTACCGGGCAAACTATCTCGAGGTTGTACAAATCGTTTCTTGACTTTCTTCGCTGGTGTTTGCAGGGTTGTTTGATTCTCAATGGATTGCACCTTTTCGGGAATATGAGCTCGGGCAGCTTCTGCGGCGATTGTTGCAGAAGTCGAAGAACTCGTTGCGACTGCCGTGACCTTTGTGATGGTAGGCTCCACTTTCCTGTCCCTCAACCGCTTGTTGACTGGAAGTAAAGCAGATACCGATATGACAGGTCGTTCAGGGGCAGGCAACTCCTTCGGTTGTTCTTGCTCGTAAGGTGGTGTGGGCATGGATGACGAAAACTCAAGCACTTCAATCTCCTCATGGACCAGAACTGGCCTATTGGGATCTGATGATGCACTTGCTTTTACAGATGGTCTGGCACTAGGCGTAGGCATGGTAGTGAGTGTGACTGCTTCGCGCATCTTATCGGAAACACGTTGGACTGCACCGAATCGGGGAAGACTTGGTAGTGACTCTGGCGAAGCCAAGTCGATGGCCTCAATGTCAAGACCTCGTGGAGTGGAAGGTCGAAGCAGAGGCGAGTCTATGTCATCAGCGCCTGTGGTCGGTGCGGTTTGGTATCGCTTTAGCGGTGATCGTCTTCTCCTTCGTGTGACTGTATCGGGTAGAGGCGCAACAGTATCGGTTTCGTCACGAGTAGTCGTCGCCGGTCTACTGAATTGTTTGAAATGATCTTGCATGCCAAAATCTCGGACCGGCGCTACTTTGGGCGACGCCGGCTTCACGGGAGAAGAAGAAAGTAGATCAACGACTTCTGGAGGTCCAGATGTTTTTCGAGCTGGCGAAAATATTCTCGGCCTGGCTCTCCTAGGAGGAGACAATGGCTCAGGCGAAGGGCGCTTAGAAGATCGCTTTTGAGGAATCATTGCCTCGAAACTGAGGTCCACCTCTGCTATCGAAGGTGTTCTGCTCATCGTGCTACCACTCAGGTCAAGTTCGGTGACTGGTGCTCTGGTTCTGAACGAGCTAGTCTTTGCTGCCGGCTTTGCGCTCTGCTCCCTCGAAGTCTGTTTAGCGATAGCATCGATCTTGGTCAAATCTAGCTCTGCGCACTCTGGAGACTTGGATTTGTGTGCTGTGCGATCCACGCCAGGCTTGGTAGTCTTTGTGAATTGATCCAACGCACCTTTTTGCATGCCACCGGTCTTCTTCGTAGCTGCAGGTTTGCGGCCAGCTGTTGGTTCGGTGGAGGCAGCTTTTCGAGGCCGTGGGGCAGGCTTGGACTTGGGCGCTCCTGCACCGGCCTCCCAATCTTGAACCTTGAGTGGTGCACCGAGGCGCACGAAAGTGTCCAGAAGCCAGACCTTGTCGTGAACGGTGGGATCATAGGTGGAAGGACCTCGCTTCTTCTTTGGTGAACCAGGACACTCGCCGTCTTCGGTCGGCAGTGGCTCCGAGTCCGAATCTTCTTCATCCTCAGGGATCTCTTCGTCAGGGTCTTCGATGCTGAGATCAATATCGATCAGCTCGATGGGCTTGAAGCTGATTCTGAGCTCAGGGATATTGTCGGTGGTTGGATGTAGGCGCTTGCCGTGGATGGCGTTGATTAAGGATGCTTCTCGAGCTTTTTTGTGCAGACAGACTATCTCCATGACTTTCGGCAGCTTCGCCACGCATTCTGAGTTCTCGAACAAGCACAGCAGGAGCAAGGTTACGCACAAACTTCTTGGCGCCACCAATACAGCGCCAGTCAAAGGCGTCACCTGCGAAGTCTCGAAGACTTGGGTAGTCCAGCGGCATGTCCCATTTGAGAGTATCCTTGAGTTTAGCGATCTTGTCGGATGCGGAGATGCATGGATGTGTGTAGTAGCGGAGGACCTTCTGATCGGGGAATGTGTCCGGAATGGTCAGACCAGGACGTTTCTGGCGAAAGTGCTTGCTTTCGTTGGTGCGTATTTCATGGCGTAGCTTTTCCCTCCAAGCATGTAGAGCGTCGGTATCATTTTTGTCCAGCTTGCACAGCTCATCTCCAAATCCAGCTCTTGCTGCCTCACAGGCTAGTTTGGGACCACAGCCAGGGATACCCTCAGTAATGTAGTCACCTCCGCTCATCATGGCAACAAGGATCATGCCGTTGCGGTCTAGGCCACTGGTCTCTTTTGTCGCATCGGCTCGATATACATTGACGTGGGTTGGTGTCTTGCTGCTCTTTTGTTCCGGTGTCCAGCTTCGCAAAGTCATGCCACTTCCAAACATCAGAGTGTCAACATCTTCACTGAGGACGGCATCGACGATACCCTCTCGCTGGAGCAGAGCACATTCGGCTTCGGCCTCACCAGGCGCATAGTGGAGAGGGAAACCGAAGTGTTTGAGAAGCTGCTTGGCCAGAAACTCGGGCACGCTCGACACCCTCACATTTGGACCCCCGACCTTCTTGTTCCGTTTCCAGGTGGGCTTGTTAGGACCATCGAAGACAAACAGAGGATGGATGTTGAGGGACAGAAGGCGCAGTAGGCGATAGTAGAAAGTTCTCAGGGCAGGATTCGTGCCACCCTTGCCGGATTGAATTTGGAAAAGCCAGATGCTGATATCGATTGCGAGGCGGAAGGGTCGGGAGTATTGGATGTAGTGCTCGGCGGCGAGTTTGCTTACAGCAATGCGCTGACCAGGGCCGATCTCTTTATAAATGCTGCATATGGTCTTAGCAGTGGACGAATAAGATCAGTCAAGAGCAAGTCATGACATACCCATGAATACCCATATCTGTTGCTCATCCAGTCGTGAGCGCAGCGAATATCAAGATCAGTCTCCCATCCATAGCCACAGAGTCCGCAGGATCATTATTCGCCGTCAACTGCTTCCTGTCTGTCTCTGTCGCAAATGTTTGACCAAAGCAGCCGCTGCCTCGAGGCGTTGCCATGGCAGCTGCGGCCCGCCCCGCGCTGTCACATGATCTTCTTGCGTCCTTCCTTGTAGACTTCCATGTTTAGATGCATGTTCAAGTGGCCGATACTCAGCTGGAAGGTTTTCGTCCATCGTATTAACACAGGCTAGCTCTTGTCTTTATTCCCCATCTGATATCTGATCTTTATTGCTCGTCAGTCGAAGATCATTATACGTCATCAGATTTCGACGCTACGAGATTGGGCGCGAATTGATTGTTTACTCGTTACGCAAGGGCCATTGGTTTTTTGTTTGCATCTGTACACATTTGGTTCTGGACGTAATATCCTGCGACTCGTGCTTCGCAATTAACCCGCGCTCTTGAGAATGCGCTCTCCACTGGACTCTGCGACGACGAGTGCGACTTCACCTTTGCGACCAACCCACAATCAATCCATCAGAGCACCTCTGGCTCACAAATCTTCCAACTACCACACATCTCCAGCTGTCAAATCTATGCTTCTGGAATCCAAGGACTCTAAAGGTACCCCCTGGCAGTTCAAAGTCACTGTCGAAGCCGAACAAATGCCTGCTTCAGCAAAATCAACCACAAGGACGCATTTGCTGCCACCACGCGATGTAGATGATACTCAAGTCCCGGATCTTTGTCCTGTATCTCAGTTTGGCGACCACAAATCAATCGACTATTCCTTGTCCGAGATCGATCTTCCCGAAGAACCACCGAGACCTGCTCCTGCTTCCGTAGCTGTTGACTCTTTGTCGCCTGAGCCGGCACGAGCTTTTGCAGGTCGCAGAACTCCTGCAAGTACGCGTATCGGATCGTCGAGAAAGTATTTTGGAAGCAGTGCCAGGTTTGGATCATCTCGTACAGAGCCAGCTGTCACAGAGGGACCTCAATTTGATCAAGATGATGAGGAGGAGGCAGTGCTTGGTGCTTGTGCTCCTGGCGATGCGACAATGCTCGAGAGCGAAGAGTTCAGCATGATCTCGGTCGATTCTTTACCTAGCCGAGCCATCGGCCAGTCTTCACCTTCCCAGGCTCTACAAGCTACCGAGGGCGATGCTTTTGTCGATCGCTCGTACATGCCATCCTCGCCTCCAGCTTTTGTTGCCGACAGGATCACCCCGGTACCTGAAGACTCGACCCCCGAGAACCCCAAGGCACCACAGCCGTCGCAAAATCATGAGGCCGATATTGCTACACCTTTGAGAGAAAGCGCCCGCAAGTCGGGAAGAGCGTTACAAGACGCACTGAATGGTCCATTCCGCGAATCCGTTTCTCGAGAACTACCTTCCGCTTGGGAATCCATCTTCAATGGCTTCAGCTCTGGTACCGGACGTCAATTGCGCCAAAGTCTGCACACCGGACAGAGTCTAGCTTCGCCATCAGCTATGCAAAACGCACCCAGACTTTCGCCCACTACAAACACAATGCCCAACTATCTATCTCCTTTCCACAGCCCAGTGCGACAGCAAGAGACTTTCGATTCGCTTCCCAGCCGTCTCCTCAGTCCCGAAACGGATGACCGTTCACGATCTACCACCAACCTTCAAGCTCAGGCCGATGTAGCATACCCCGAGATAGCCCAAGCTTCTGAAAGAGACAGTCCAGCTCATGAGGAGCCTGAGATGAGTTATGTCAATGTCCAAAAACCGACAGCCACTCACATGCAGAGTCCACCGCGCTCTTCGCCTGCATCTGAGCACGATGTGGCTGAGACCCCTGAAGAGGATGCAGCCCTGCCAGAGGTAGAGGAAGACGACAAAGATATCTGGCAAGAGGAAGCAAGCCGTTCTATCAACGAAGAAGGCTCTCCTCAACGTACTGATCTGTTTCTGGACGATCTGGTCGTCAAACCTCGCAGAAGCAAGCTACCTGGCACTTGGCGTCGCACCTCAGGAGCAGCCTTCTCGTACAGTGATTCTCCTGAGACTCAAGAACGCCAGGACCGCAAAGTCAGCGCTTCTACGAAGGGCTCTTCCAGGAAGAGCAGTGGCGTTATGACACCGCCATCATCTGATGATGGTAGCATTGCTGGTGGAGAGAAGCCAAGCGAACGAACCAACTCCTCCGCCAAGGTTACAACAGATGAAGACCTTAGTCAGTCCGAGTCTGGCGATGACACAGGAATGTTCTTTCAGCAGAACCTGCCATCGGTGTACAACAACAGGGCAGGCAGACATGTTTCAGACTCAGCAAAGAGCAGTTTTGCGCCCAGCAGCCCGCTCAGGAACACCGTTATGGACATCAGTCCTATGAAAAACGTCCAAGGTATTGAGAGTAGCTCCAGATCGAGTCTCTCCGCCGGTCCATCACCGCTCCGCAGAAGTCTAGTCAGTCCTGGCATTCCAAACAATACTCGAGGCACACGGCGAGGCGAAGAAGTCGATACATCGGAGACACAGACAGACTCTAGCCTGGCTTCTGATGCGCAACAGATACAGAGAGAGTTGAGAGGCAAATCTAGTAGAGCTGCAAGCACCATCTCCAGTTTGACATCTGGTAGTCATATCAGAGGGTCGAGGAGAGCAGCAAGTGCAAACACCGTTGACCTCACTATCAGCAGCTCTTCTGAGCAGGATGTTTCCACGATGTCTTCAAGATCAAGGAGCTATCAGGAAGATCTGAACTTGGAGTCACCGATGCGCGTCAAGGTCAACTTTAACGACGATGCTGGTAACTCGACTCTTCTGGAGCCCAGAAGACAATATGCTCCTCTCTTTGACAATGTTCCAACATTGACGAAACCTGCTCACAAGTCTCCGGAGGACTCTCAACCCAAGTCGCCGTTACTGAAGCTTACCGAGTCCTTCTGGGAGGCTGTGACTAAGCCTCCAGTATATGCATCGCCAGAACGCAAACCTCAAGTCGTGCTGGAGACCGCTCCGATTGCTACCGTGCCTGATCATGTGCTGCGTTTGCGCCGCAAGTACGGTCTACTGCCAGATACCCATCCTTTCATCTATGCACACATCCGCACCCTGCATCGCATGCTCAATTCCACACGCTCCCGATCTGGTAACAGTATTGTACCACAAAGCGGACCTCTAGGTCATGGTCTGTCACGTCTACTCGGCAAGTCCAAAACCAACGAACTTGACCAACGGTTCGTGTGGACACAAACACATCTGCACGTTGTTGACTCTTTCATGTCGCTGCTTCTACCACAAGAAGAGCGGGATCGCTTGCAATACGACACCGGTTCTTGGGGCGACGCTGAAGCGCTCAGACACCGTGGACGCGATTCTAAGGGCAGATATGGAGATGAGATCGTGTTCAATGGTATCAAGGGCGGTCTGCTGGAGGCGTCATGGGTTGCAGATGTGCTCGTTGATATCGTGTTCAAGGAGGAGATGAACGCCAAAAAGAAGAGGGTTGCTGAGATGATGGCTCGCGCCGAAAGAATGGAGGTGTAGAGTGAGGTGTACGAGACGTGTCACGATTAGATGTAATGGAGTTGGTTAGATGGTGTTTGACCCACGGGTCAGGAATTTCGTATTGTCTAGATTTGAGACTTGTATCTATTCCAGGATTCTCTCGATATGTACTCTCAATCTCAATGCTCTTTGGATCAATGGAAGGAAAGGCTATGCTCTGAAGCTAGTTCTTTCCATGTTGGCAACTTGGCTGGTGATCGTCTCTGAATCAAATATTAAACGATGGTAGAGATCTTATATCTCTCTTCTCTGTCTTTTGCCTTGCCTCTGTATCTCGAACTTTTCCGATATCTTCTGTCGGCGTGTGTCTTGATGTTGATGTCGAGCACAGGGGACACAAAGACTACGGAGATATGGAACGAAGCTTACTCTCTGGCCTGGGCCGATATGGAGGTAAAAGCAGAGAGTCATTGGGAGCCTTGAGGAAGCAGATACCCTTTAGTACAATGATGTCTAGGAAGGAAGGACGATTCAAATCACGATGTGATTGCGCGCTGGGAGATGGTGGAAATGTTAGTTAATCAGATACCAACATACTAAGATAACTTTTGCACAGGGGAAGAACAGGTTCATCGGCAACAATACCATTTTATACAATTTCTATCAGGGTACCAGCCCAAACTTAATAAACGCCAATTGCTAACCAGGAAACAACGAGTAAGAAATCTACAGCAAGCCGCTGTTGTAAGCTTTGAGGTAAATCTTTACACCCCTATCATACTCTTCCTTGTCAAGAATAGCATCGCCCAACTGACGAATAGCCATAGAACCAAACAAAGCATCATCAGCAGGCTTAATATTCTGCTCCAATTGATCAAGCACGAAAACATCAATGTCCTGAGCCCATGTCACCATTCGATCAGGGATATACATACCTTCAGCTCTAATCAGCGAAGGAATGATCTGTTCGCAAACGGCTGAAGTAAAAGTAACAGCAGGTAATCCCAGAGTCAAGAATCTAGTCTTGCGGATATTTCTGAGGAAGCCGTGAGGGTCGAGGATCTCAGTGAGGCCTGCAATGTTATTGATTTGAGCGAAGATTTTGGCGTCGTTGTCGAGGACTGCAAATTCAGGGTAGGGGGATATACTGAGGGTGCTGTGTGGATACAGAATCTCCTCGAGATTTATATCAATCCATTCGTTTGCTGCGGGTGTCCAATCAGCGGCTTCATCATTCATGTCGTAGTTTGGAGTGGACGACCAGATGAAGAATGTATGTTGACTGATTCGTTCAAGGAACATCTCAGGGTTCCAGAGCGATTCTTCACCATTCTTGATCCAGTGGATGTAAGCATCTCTTGCAATATTGAAGAACTCAGGATTTGTAGTGTGGGCAAAGTCAAGGACACTTTGAACGAGCTTTTCGGCATCGTCGTAGACTTTGAAGAAGACCCTGTTTCCGGTGTTTCTATCGCTGAGATGGAGAGCAAATGGAACGTGTTCGCAGCACTCGAGCATGTCTAGTTGAGCTTGAGCTGAAGGGCCGGTGAACAAGATTCCTGGGGAAGGTGCCCATGGGTTAAGCATGTTGTGGTTAGCGAGTTCATTGAGGAGAGTGCGTTGGTCAGCCATCTTTACGGAAGTTAGTTGCTGTGTTTGCCTTGTGTGTGTTTGCAAGTAGACTACTCGAGTGGTGGTTTGCTTGTTGGTGTTGGAAGTACCTGAAACTAGCACGAGAGACAATTTATATACGAACTCGAGAGTCAACCAAACTTACTACCATGCGTATGGGCACAAAGAGAAACGTTGTGGATCATCTCGCAGACAATTAATCATAAATGAGGGTCCTCGGGGATTCTTTGTTTGTGTATACAGACAAAGATAGAAGAAGATTTGACCTTGCTTTGTTGGTGAAAGAGCCTTTGGAGAGTCGTGGCATATTATAAGCGAGCAGGATTTGAATTCATCGGAAAGCGTGTCCTTGTCATCATGGAAGGACCTCGCGTATCCTTTGTTGTGGTTCGAGATGACCCCTGAGGCTCTACACAGAAGTTCGTTCACATCTGAGTGAAAGTAACACCAGTATCATAGTAAGCAAAGTCAGCATTATTCCTGTCGAACTGGTGGAATGGCGCAGTGGTAGTAGCTCGTGTCTCCCATGTAGTTAGCCGGTGTCCACCGGTTCGACTCTCCTCAACGCCAAATCTTTACGCCATGAGGGGTCCCAGTAATCCTCGCACGATAAAAATAATGACGAAAGGTAGAATACTTTCTCTTCCCCTCCTAGCACTACGGCAGCTAGGGGGGTTTCTGTTTTGTGAAAGTCTTGTACTAATGACGTCCGTTGCTGATATGCCGTGTGAATAAGCTTTGTTTTGATGTCAAAGACCTCAGTCCTATGACCCTTTGATCGCTACCTAATTGACGGCGAAGGTTCGATAACAAAGCATTCTTAGTCACTCTCCATCTCTCAATACGAGTCTTTGTATTGTTTCACAGTCAGATAATCAAATCAAGCACGAACATTACAAGCAAAGAAAAAGGAATGTAATTTCACATTATGTTATGTTGGTTTCCGCCGGTCGGTAAGAGATGAGTTTTGGGAACGTATATCGATGGAAAAAAAGAAAATTCATTTTTAGCCTAAGCAAACAATAAGAGATACTTACTATGGATGCAAGAAGAACGTGAGACCTACCGAGTACTGTTGTGCCAGATATTATTTACTGTTGAGCATGACCAGGATGAAGATCACGCCAATGACGAGCCAAGTCAGAAGGTCTAGTGAAGCGCGACGAACAGCCTTGGAAGGTGCAAGCGTGGATTCTTCGAGCATCGAGACCTAGGTTAGTGTTGACGCGAGGTCTAGGGACGCGAGGACCACGAGCGCGGGTGTTGCGAGCGGGAGCATTGTTAGTAGCTGTTGGAAGGGGTGCAGGAGCGTTGTTAGCTGCGGGAAGTTGTACTGGACCAGGAGTTGGGGTGGCAAAGAGCTCAGTCTCGTCTGGGAGGTACTGGACTTCAGTTTCATCGTCGGGCAGAGGGATTTCGAGCCCAGGGGGTGGGACTGTATGGTCAAACATGACCACGTCTTCTATGTCCATCAGCATATCGCCATCAGGAAGCGGTGGATCAGAGTTGAATCCGTACGTGTACTCAGACATGGGCACGAGTGGAAGATCAGTAGTCCTCTCGAGTCTTTCTGCAAGTGTGCCGTGGTCTCTAGTGTGATACTCGAGAAGGGGGATGATTTCGAGGGCGAGTATGGGGTGATGGATTGTATTGTCCTCTGTGAGATCAAACCTTACATCGCCCACCAAGTCGTTAGTAGAAGGTTCCTCGGGATTTGAATCTGAATGAGCGATCAACCAGCGATAGAGATTGTCGTTCAGTGCAGGATGAGTCAGGTGATATTGTCGGGGGCCAAGGAGGCAGAAGAAAGCATCAATAGCTTGGATAGGATTGGCGTGGAAAGTGGTGGTTGTACCTTGTGTGCCGATTCTCTCAGCTTCGTCATCGTATCTAACGATCATTACATGAGGCTCATCGCGTTCCCAAAGCTCGTTGACCAGCGTCTGGCGCTGTTCTCTGTTCATCCTGCGGGTAGTGGTGAGTAGAGTTTCGAAAGTGTGTTGATGAAAGTGTTGTTAGCCAACACTTGGGAACATATAAGTAGTAAACAGTATTGGGTCGGTACTGGAAGATGGGCCATTGTTAATGGTGCCAGAACAAAGGACCACTGTACGAGAACAATGCATTGTGGAAAGGGGTTCAATTTGTTCAAAGAAGTGACACAAGACATGAAAGAAAGGCTGTCTTTGGTCAAGCGACTTGACTAATATCAACAGGAAGTCAGACAAATATCGAGCGAGACAGTGAGCAAGATAACGAGGAAGGAGGTTAAGCGGCAGTAATAGAAGATATCGGCATGTGATCGGCGAGTCATGTTGTTTACGCCAAGGCTGAGAGTCAACAGAAGCCGGGGTAAACAATAAATTGTTTCGAGGGCAGCAGCGCATTGGGAGACAGACACACAACACCTAATCACATACAGCAAAAATGGCAGGCTCGGATCTGATCGACTTCGAGGTCATCGAGGGACACAAAGAGAACATACAGGCTCTACCGAGTGGACGATCAGCAAGAGCATTGGCAGCCTTGTACTCGCCGCCATTAACCAGTGGACAACAACGCACTTCCCTCTCGAAAGACGCTCATGACGAAGAGCGCAAGGAGTACGAGGACGAACTCGCCTTGATCGACGAAGCAGACGATCCGCTCGATATCTACGACCGCTACGTCAAGTGGACTCTCGACACATACCCCTCGGCCCAATCAACACCACAATCCCAGCTGCTGCCTCTGCTCGAGCGTGCCACGAGAGCTTTCCTTTCCTCAACGCAGTACAAGAACGATCCCCGCTATCTGAAACTATGGCTACACTACATCCGCTTCTTCTCAGACGCCCCGCGTGAGACGTTCGTCTTTCTTAACCGCCACGGAGTCGCCGAGTCGCTCGCTCTCTACTACGAAGAATTCGCTGCTTGGCTCGAACATGCCGGTAGATGGACACAGGCAGAAGAAGTCTACAACATGGGAATCGAAAAGGACGCCACGCCCGTCGCACGCTTGACAAGGAAGTTCAAAGAATTCCAGCAACGCAATGCTTCTCGTGATCAACAAGTCGCCGAACCAACAAGCCCTGCTCTTCCCGTCGCTCGCGCCGTCCTGGGTGCAAAGGTCGATCCCTTCGCCGCTGCACTCGCCGCAACCACTCCACAACAAGCAGTGAAGCCTGCTGCGACCAAGAAGCCCAAGGCTGGAAAGATGGCCATCTTCGCTGACGACTCTCCACAAGATCAGGGCGCTTTCGGTACCCCTGGCGAGAAGAATGGATGGGACAACATTGAGTCAATCCAGAATAGAAAGAAGGAGAACGCGATAGCGCCCAAACCCATGGCCGGAGAGACGCTGAAGGCAGGAAAGACAAACACAGGTGTTCAGAAGATGGCTATTTTCAGGGTAAGCATTACATCCTTCCGTCCTTCTTTTACGTTCCAAATATTCACGAATGCAGGACTAACGGGCTGGCGACGTTTTTGTGTATTCCAGTCATCCTCTACTGTAAGACATGCCTACGAATCAAGTAAACATGTTTCCCAACGGGTTATCAATCTAAAGACTGGTAGACCTGAATGTGTCTTTGTGAATCTTGAAGCCGTCTATCCCGATCCCAGCGATCCATCTGTCGAATTCTGCTTTGAAGAGCTGAGAGCTAGGCATCGTGGCTGGCTGGATCGCGATTGGGCTGCTGAGCGAAATCAAGCGCGATCTGTTAACCAAGCACAGGAGAATCCACAAATCAGTCAACAACCAAAGGAGTCGAAACGCGGTTTCGCCATCTTCAGTGACGCACCAGCTACCGCAAAGCAACCAGAACAAGAACGCCCTACAAGTCAAAGAGGCTTCCAAATATTCCAGGACGATTCCGAGAACAAGTCATCACCTGCACAATCGTCGCCACTGACCATCGACACTTCGCTCAAGGTTGTACCTGTCAAAGACGAGAATGACGAAAACAGGCCTCCGTCCAAGGCTGATGTCGAACTTGCAAAGAGAATGCGGCGCGAAGAGCGTGCTAACCGGACGCGCAAGATTCAGGTTATGGATGTCGAACATGTTCAGAAGGAGACTCAGACCATCAAACTCAACATGGACTCGCCATCGGGAAAGAAGTTACGAAAAAAGAAGGTTGCCGAACCTACAATGACCATCAACACAAAAGAAGCCATGGATGAGATCTACGGCATCTTCAGTCAACCCGTTCAAACTGCTGCAGACGAGGACGCCGAGGAGTCTGAAAGTGAGGAAGACAGTGATGACGATAGTGACGACGATTACAGCAGTGATGGAGAGAACACCACCACTGGCCATGTTTCGGCCGCAGGAAGCGATTATGGTGATGAGACACGACGGGAAATCCTTGCATCGCAACAATCATCCCAGGAGGAAACAACGCAAGACACGGAGGACCAAGAAGACGATGATGAAGACAAGACTGATATCAGCGCTTGGTCTGATTATGATGAAAACAAGCCTGTCACTGAAACTGCCGCGACCTCTGCACACTCCAGGACCGGAGACGGACTGTCAACACCGATAGATGAAATGCCTCCACCATTCGATGGTGAGAACGGCGAGCAGAAAATGAAGTACGTCCCGATACCACCTGAGGGTTATGAACCCGTAAGGTCACAATATCGGGACCCTGTCATCGTCGCTCAGAATCGTCTCCCATTCATGACACCCATTGTCGAGCATACTGAGTCTTCAATCGGCGCTGCAACCATCCGGGCTGAGCTGGAACAGGGCTTCACTGCCAAGACACCATCGAGACAAAACCACAGCAATGCTGATATCGAAGAGGAAGATGAGGATGAAGAAGACGAGGACGAAGATAGTCTCATGAGCAGCCCCTTCCAAGTCCTCAGCGGTGCGGAGCTGGAGAACAAACGTAAGATCCTGCAGCCGATCCGTACGAAAACGACAAAGGGAATAGTATCCCTGAGCGAAGACGTTGCAGGTGCTGCTAAACCCAAGCCTCTCGCCCTTCGTCCAGCACTTGCAGAGCCTATCACCAAAGGTCCCATCATCAAGGACCCACAAATCAACCCTGTAGACCCAGAGATCCGCCAAATCATCTTGTCGCAGATCTATCCTCCGCTGAGCTCGTACGAAGGCTATTATGAGCACAAGGACATCCAACATGCACGCACACCAGAGATTCGCAAATACTCAAAAGCAGTCGGCAAAGGCAAAACTGCAACAGAGAAGAGCAGTGCATCTCTACCTCCCGCACCTGTTCTCAATTTGGAGAATAGCAAATACACCTTGAAGCGCGAGTTGGGTGCTGGAGCCTTCGCGCCCGTTTACCTACTTGAAAATCACAACTTCTTGGCTTCTTCAGACAGCAACAACGAGAATGACGAAAATGCATCTGTGATGGGTCAAGGAACCTTCTCAGCAGTCCAACGCCATCCCCTGGAAGCACTAAAGATGGAAGATCCTCCTTCCGCCTGGGAATTCTACATGCTGCGACAAGTTCACCGCCGTCTGGGAGTCTCTCGGGCCACCGAATCAGTGATCCATGCCTACGAAATGCATATTTTCCGTGACGAAGGCTTCTTGGTTGAGGAGTTCCGTGGTCAGGGCACGTTACTTGATTTGATCAACGTGGCTAGAGCCGAGGCAGGGGGCACGCTTGATGAAGCTCTAGCCATGTTCTTCGCTACCGAGTTGATTAGGGTAGTGGAGGCATTGCATAGCAAGGGACTTATCCACGGAGATCTCAAGGGAGATAACGTTTTGGTACGCTTGGACGACTGCTCTTCCTGGAGCTCCACCTACGACCCTTGTGGTGCAAACGGCTGGAAAGCCAAAGGCATCTCCTTGATCGACTTTGGCAGAGGAATCGACATGCGTGTATTTGCCCCAGAAGTTCAGTTTGTAGCTGACTGGGAAACCTCGTCTGCCGATTGCGCCGAGATGAAGGAAATGCGTCCTTGGACTTACCAAGTGGATTACCATGGTCTGGCTGGCCTCTTGCACTCATTGCTCTTCGGCAAATACATGAGCACTGTAGCAGACAAAGGACAAGGCATTGGCGCAGGAGCAACGAAACATTACAGAATCAAAGAGGGCTTGAAGAGATATTGGCAACAGGAGATCTGGGGTGAGGCATTCGAGATGTTGTTGAATCCAACGATGTTTGTGCAGCAAGAGGAAGGTGGAAGAATGCCGTCGAAAAAGGGATTGAAGGGATTGAGGGAGAAGATGGAATCATGGTTGGTGGCGAACTGTGATAAGGGTGTTGGACTCAAGACGATGGTCAGGAAGATGGAGGAGGCTGTCAAGGCGAAGAAGAGGTGAGGGGTCTAATCTGATTGTTTCTTTTACTTTTCGGAGGCTGTTATAGAGCTTGGGACTTGAAGGTATGGTTGGCGTTGGAGGTTTCATGGCATTGAATATGATTGATACGTTTTTCTTCTCCGCCGCTCTTCTCCTGTTATGATGTTCTTCAGCTCTTGTGTTATTGTGACGATCTTCAGCCCATGGGAGATGAGACAGAGCTGACTGTGAAACGCATGTGCTTAATATCTCTTCACGTGCAGTTGAAACATATGCGTTGATTCAGTTGTTCCTGGGTCCTTGTCTTTGACTCGGATATCAGCGATTCGAAGTCTCACGTTCAGGCCGTCGGAGTGCTTGCCTTGAACGTCGAATGAGTGCTTGCCTTGAAAGTGAGTGAAAGCGGGCGTCGTCCGGATTCGGAAAGGCTCGGAAAGTTCTTCCGACAGCCGGCTGACTAAGGGGATTCCAGGCTCCTGCGTCAGCTTGGACTTCGCCGACGAGACACTCTTCACTTGTCTTCCATCAAACCTCACATCCGCCACCATCCACCACGGCCACTGTCTTTGTCGCGTCGACTATTCACGCTCGACCATATACGTATCGCCCGTCCGCCCGTCGACGAGTGCCAGCAACGCGCTATTGTCGCTCAGTGAGTCAGCCGCGCGAGATCTTCACACGAACAAGTGGAAGTGTTTGAGGAGTTGGTCTGAGAGGAGGGACAAGTCTGAGACTGTGCATTCTGCATCCACATACAAAACCTTTGCCCTGAAGTCTTCTTCACACATCACCAATACACTCTTTCTTCCCTCTACTCAGAGATCTTGTACCCCAATAGTGTTTAGCGTCAAAAAGACCTCCTAAACCTTCAGAAAAAACAAAAGTCAAGAGAAACATTTTACCATAGTCGGCTTTCGCACGAGGCAATATCTGAATAAGACCTATTGTCCTTCTTTGACAATCTGAGCCTGGAATCCATCTGGTTTCTCACTTTTCGGCCGTACTACTCTACTGCTTCTAACCTTAACTCATCCTTTGCGGTAATCCTCTAACCATGTCTTCTTCCGTTTTCTTCAGGTTCAAAAACCAGAAGGATGTGCAGAGAGTGACCTTTGATGGCACTGGTATTTCCGTCTTTGAGCTCAAGCGAGACATAATCAACATGAGCAGACTCGGTGACGGCACCGACTTCGACTTTAACATCTACAACCTCGACACCAATGAAGGTAAGCAACACCACTAAATGTACGTTTTCCGCTTCCAGTTGACTGACTCTGATCAGAATACAACGACGACACATCCATCATCTCCCGTGGCACAACTGTTCTCGCCAGACGTCTTCCCGCTACCAAGCCTGGCGCTGGTAGAGCCGCACGTTATGTCTCCGGCAAGATGCCCGTCATGGCAAAGAACCAACATCGTATCGAACCCTCCAAATCCGCAGCTGCAGCCGGTACCTCCATGGGCAATGGCGCTCCTCAAGATATGAACCCCAACATGACCGAAGAAGAGAAGATTGCAGCCATGTTCCAAGCAGGAGGTGCTCAGTGGGAGCAGCAACAGGCAGAGATGGCCAACCAAAAGGCCGTCCACCGTACTGGCGGCTTCCAAAAGACAACAAACGTTCCCGACAAGCCTCTGCCCCCTGGCTACACTTGCCATCGCTGTGGTGAGAAAGGCCACTGGATCCAGGCATGTCCCACCAACAACGACCCCAACTTCGACGGCCGCCCAAAGTTCAGACGTACCACTGGTATCCCTCGCTCCTTCCTCAAGGTCGTCGAGAAGCCAACTGCACTATCAAGCGACGGAACCATCGACGTTTCTCAGTTGCCAGCTGGTGTCATGTACACCGCTACGGGAGAATGGGTTGTTGCAAGGCCAGACGAGGCTGCATGGGAGAAGTTCCAGGCTAAGGCTAAGGCAGCCGCAGACAAGGCCGAAGCCGCCAACTCAGGAAGCCAGGAATTGAGCGAGAGAGGCTTGGAATGTCCTATTGACAAACGCATGTTTGTCGACCCAATGAAAACTCCTTGCTGTGGGAAGACTTATTGCCGTGATTGTATCGAGAATGCTCTTCTTGAAAATGACTTTGTCTGCCCTGGCTGCTCTTCAGACAACACACTAGTTGACAACCTCATATCTGACGAAGAGGCCGTAGACAAGATCAAGGCCTATGAAGAGGAGAAGGCGAAGATGAAGGTGGAGAAGGAGAAGGAAAAGTCTGCTACTCCACCACCAACTGAGCAACAATCTACCGAAGATGCTGCTGCAACAGAGAGAAAGTCAAACTCGCCAAAGCCAGCATCAGCAAACGGAGAACAGTCCGCTACCTCGACCCCACAAATCACTGCTGCTACCGAGTCAAAGAAGCGCCCCGCTGAAGACGAGTTGGACAACACCAGAATCCCTACCGGCCCCGCAGCTATGCGTAAGCAAAACAACGCATCTCAGCCACCAGCACAGGGAGGTGCTTTCGACCAAAACAACTTCATCCAGTCTATGAATGCTCTTGCCAACCAGCAAGGAGGCATGCCGGGCATGGGGGGCTTCAATCCTGCCATGGGAATGGGCTTCCCGGGAGGTATGATGGGCATGCCACCAATGAACATGATGGGTATGCCTAATCAGATGATGATGAACGGAGGATGGGGAGGTATGGGCTTCATGCCCGGCATGAATGGCATGAACGGAATGAACGGCATGGGCTTCCCACAACAGCAACAACAACGTGGAGGAAACATGTACGGCGGTGGCTACAACAACAATAACCAGATGATGGGTCAGAACGGAGGCTACGGACAAGGCCAAGGTCAAGGCCAGCAATGGCAAGGCAACCAGAACTGGAATAACGCAAACAACAACCAGCAGCAGCAAGAAGCAGAAGGCGACGACGGTGCATACATCCGCCGTCCTGTCAACCCTCATCGCCATCAAGCACGCAACCGCAGACAGCGATCAGTCGACTATCGCGAAATGTGAAGTGTGGTCGACACAAGACCGGAAGTTCCTTTTGTTTCACATGTTTTCTTTTGGATACCAGCGACATTCAACTGGATCCATGTATCTTTCATCAAGCGTTGGCGTTGGTTGGCATGCAGAGAATGGAACCTCTCTGACTACTGGGCATCATACTGGGAGGGTCTTTGAAGTTTCGGGGGAAGCGGCGTTATCAGATATGGGCATTTGTCCATTGTAAATACAACAAACCATGAAAACATGTCTTTGAAACCCGATTGTGCATCAGATGTGAATGACCCTTGTGAAGAAAGTGCATGTGAGGACGGTAGCCGTTTCAATATGTCGTCGATAGAGTTTCCGATAGGTAGAGCGATGCAATCACGTGTGCGGGGAGTAAAGGCCAGTGCCTTCTCGAAGCGTCAAACAACGACAGTTCATAATCCTGTACAAATCCTGCTGCTCATTTCCGTCCTACTTCACCGCAACCGCAACTCAACTCGCTCCACCAACCTTTCGCACGCTCCCGCTGCCCTTCACAAGACTCTCACGTCTCGCCGACTTCGTCTCCGACAACCCAACCCAACACCCGTCCAGCCCCGGCACGCAACCGTGGCATACCCTTTCAATGGCGAATTATTCCAATCAACCCCGTAATAGTAGTAGTAATTACTACCAGGCGACCAAGGAAGTCGCCGCCCGTTCAAACATCCAGGCCAGCGCCTACACCGTCGATGCCGTCGACATGGCCCTGAAGGGCTTCCACTACTCCACCTGCGGGGCAGGCGGTACGTATTCCGCCCCTTCACTGCTCATTCGCTGGACACTAACACCATGACAGGAGCGGGGTGGTGGGTTTGAGGTGAGCACTGGCATACCAAGCCCGCCGCGGTCGCCCTCACGGGCTTCGTCGTCGCCGGAGCGCCCGAGTCTCAAGGCTCGCTCGCGCAGCGGAGGCGCCGCATACACCATCACGGAAGAATGTGAGAGACTCTTCTGCGAGACACTGGACACCGTTTTTCTTGGTGAGG
>SWBJ01000212.1:0-86549 GCA_024195555.1 Aureobasidium sp. EXF-12298 | reverse complement strand
ATTTGAACCCACGCCCTTTCGGACCAGCGTATTGGAAGAACCTTAAGCTGGCGCCTTAGACCGCTCGGCCATCTCGCCTGTTTGATGGAGAAGTGGTTGAGTTTTGCGTGTATGTCCGTGCATCCAAAAGTCTCGCCAAACCTGGCGCTTGCTAGTTTCGTCGTTGATAAGTGGATAATCATATAACACAACTGCCTAGGCTACGGCTGGATGTGCTGTGAGATTGTTGGATGCGGTAGGTCCCAATGTACAGTAGGGCCAAAGACCACCAGCAGTGGTACACGAAGAGAAGCAAACGAGAATGGGTATCTGTGCAATGAAACAGTGTGTGCTAGAGACTGGAGAAGGACAAGGAATAATCGCCAATACCGGCAGCGTTGTCGAGACGGAAATTGCTGATCATTTGGCTAATGTGCGACGGTGGTTGGCATGAGGATGTGCTTGTTCGGATTTAGGTTGCACCCAAGGTCTGGAGGGCCAACCTCAACTCTTTGACAGCAGTATCGACATCCTCGAAATTGAGAGCTGACATGGCCCATTTGGCATGCTTCTGGGCCAGCATAACGGAATCGTCATCAGTTCGGTAGGTACCTGGAGCAACGGCCTGTACAGGCGGGAGAGGCACTGGGGCCGGAGTCGGTGGCGGAACGACGGCAGGATTGTGCATAGGTATCGATGTAGGTGGTTGTGTATGTTGTGTGTAAAACTGCGAAGGAGATATGGGTGCATCTACAGCTGGTGGAGCAGAAGGCACAAAGGGAGTGGCTGGGTTGGTGGAAGGTGCGCTGGGTGCAGCAGGATCTGAAGTGAAGGTGGGAGCAGAAGGGAAGTAGCCACCGCCGACAGAGTTCTGGCGTGGATTTGTGGCAGTCTCGACAGGCGAGACAGCATCTTGAGCGGGTGGTGAAGCAATAGGACCAGGTTGGATGACTGAGGCTGGACGTGAAGGGTACTGGCTTTCGGGAGCACTCTCGACGGTAGGAGGATGATATGTGCCTTCAGCAGAATCTAGCGGGGGCTCCTCTCTGACAGGATTCGAGTCGTTGGGATCTTCGCCGGCCTTGATGGCTTTGGCGATGCGAACGGCGTGGAACTTTGCGTACTTGGACTTTGCCGTAATGTCGGGATCGATAGGAGCCCAGATGGACATGGACAGAAGTTCGAAGAAGGTTACCGCAGCCTGGAAGGTGTCGATGGTCTGGCGTGAGGCCTTGTTGTCATGGATGGCATCATCGGCGCGCTGGAACGTGTCGAGAGCGAACTGCTCAATGTATGCCTTTGCCGCAATGTCGTCGACGATAGCGTCGTTACCTGCTTGCTCAGTCTTGGTCTGCTCCAGCTTGTCCATCAAGGTGGTCGTGTATTGCATGCACTCATCGTCGGCCGAGTGCAGACCTTTGGAGAGGATCTGGTCGATGATGTAGTAGTTGCACCAGTACGAGACAATGGGTTTGTGTTTCTCCAGTTGGGCAGCGCGCACTGCGAAGGGTGTAATGTCTTTGATCTTCAACTTGGCTGGGAGAGAGGCGGCCATCTTGTTGTGAGTTTTGTGTGACGAAGCAAGTGCGATGGGAGATGCAGGTAGCTTCCACAGCAGTCAGGGTTGCCTGAATGTGGCTGCCTCAGGCGCAAGATGACGCGGGGAAGCCTCGGCCTCGGTGGTGCTCGAGCCACATGTTCTTGAGGTGCCTGCCTCACTTAAATGCCAAAGGACAAGTTGCCTTGGATGAATATCGTCTTCCTGTCCCCTCATTGACTTTGTCAACCATCAAAACGCCATCATGGTGAACTTCCAATCCTTGACTGTGGCTGCAGCTGGTCTGCTGCTGCTGCCCTCTTCTCAAGCTGCTGGTCTCTACACCAAGAACTCGGGCGTTCTCAACCTCGATGCTAGAAGCTACCGTTCGCTGATCGCCAACTCAAACCACACTTCTGTAAGTCCTTCTCACTAATCACCATATGTGCCGTCTTGCTGATGGATGGGTAGATTGTTGAGTAAGTTTCGGTTCTCTTAAGTGATCCCATAAACTCGTTTAATATCGTCTCCAGGTTCTATGCTCCATGGTGTGGTCACTGCCAGAGTCTTAAACCCGCCTATGAGAAAGCTGCCAAATCTCTCGATGGAATTGCTAAAGTTGCTGCTGTCAATTGCGATGAAGAAGAAAATAAGCCTTTCTGTGGCAGCATGGATGTTAAGGGCTTCCCTACCTTGAAGATTGTCCGTCCTGGAAAGAAGGCTGGAAGACCTACAGTCGAAGATTACCAGGGCCCTAGAACCGCAAAGGGAATTGTCGAATCTGTCAAGGATAAGATTCCCAGCCATGTCAAGAGAGTGACAGACAAGGACCTCGACAGCTGGCTGACCGAGAACAACTCTTCGGCCAAGGCCATCCTGTTCAGCGAGAAGGGCGTTACTAGTGCTCTCCTCAAGGCTGTGGCCATTGACTTCTTGGGCTCTATCTCGGTCGCTCAAATCAGAAGTAAGGAAACTGCTGCCGTCTCTCTCTTCGGCGTCAGCTCGTATCCCGCTCTTGTGCTGCTTCCTGGTGGCACTAAGGATCCTATCGTCTACTCTGGTGAGATGAAGAAGGCCGCTATCGTGGACTTCTTGTCGCAGGCTGCTACACCAAACCCTGATCCTGCTCCAGCTTCTTCGTCCAAGTTGAAGTCGAAGGCATCCTCAAAGGACGCTAAGCAGTCCTCGAAGGCTTCATCCAAGTTCTCAAAGGCATCCTCTTCTCATCGCTCCGATGAATCTGCTAGCATCAAGGCTTCGCAGACTGCAGAGACTCTCGAGGAGAACAGCAACCCTACAGAGAGCCCCAACCCTCAAGTTGTCACTGACGACACTCAGAAGCCTATCCAGGTTCCTGAAGTCGCTCCTCAAATCACCACTCTTGACACCCCTGAGTCTCTGCAGCAAAGCTGCTTGACATCCAAGTCTGGCATTTGCATCTTGCTTCTTGCTCCATCTGCTTTCATCCAAACAACAGACTCGCCCGTCTCCAAAGCCGCCAGTGCTCTCTCCGAGATTCACCACAAGCACACCAAGCGTGGAGCCAAACTGTTCCCCTTCTACAACGTCCCAGCATCTGCATCTTCTGAACTGCGCACGGCATTGGGTTTCTCCTATGACTCGCTGGAAATTGTCGCCATCAACGCGAAGAAAGCATGGGTCAAGCGCTACTCGGGCATCTCTGATGTCAGCCACAATGCTATCGATGATTGGGTCGACTCGATCCGCATGGGCGAGGGCAAGAAGGAGAAGCTGGCTGAGAGCGTCATCGTCGAAGCTGCCGAGAAGCAAACTCCACCCGTTGCCGAGAAGGCAGAGGAGAAGGTTCAGATGCAGATGGAGGAGTTGACTGATGAGCAATACGAGGCTTTGATGAAGGCTCACAACTTGAAGCCTTTGGAGACTGAGGAATCGGCTTCTCACGACGAACTTTAGTTTTTGTATCACAAACGTAGCTAGGTGATCACATTAACTGTTCACTACCTATGATTCTTCTCAAGTGCAAGCATGAAGCAGACATACTGTATAGTCGAGTTAGGCCGATTGATATAGGTCATGCATTCTGCTACAAGAGTATCATGAAGGAGCCGCTGATTGTCACACAGCATGCAGATCATCAAGTCAACAATCTACATCCTAAACACACCCCATTCAGTCTTCTTGTCCTCGATACTTCCCGATAGAGCAGCTTGCAAGCCCAAAGCCAATACCCTTCTAGTATGTGAAGGAGGAATGATCCCATCATCCCAAAGTCGGGCAGTTGCAAACGTTGACTCGCTCTCACGTTCAATACGATCGCGAAGATTTGGATCTACCTTCTTGCCTACGGCTTCCATGACTGAAGAGAGTTGTTCGGCCCCCATGACGCTGGTTTTTGCCGTTGGCCAGGCCCAGAGGAATCGTGGAGAATATGCGCGGCCACTGCAGGGAAGATTGTTAGCGAATTTGGTCGAGAAGATACCAAGCAAAGGGAGATGTTACTTACCACATGCCGTAGTTGCCCGCACCAGCAGAGCTACCAAACACGACGGTGAATTTAGGTACATCGGCGCAAGCTACAGCAGTCACAAGTTTAGCTCCATTCTTTGCAATGCCACCTTTTTCTGCATCCTTGCCAACCATGAAGCCAGAGATGTTCTGCAAAAAGACAAGAGGGATGCGGCGTTTATTGCAGAGTTGGACAAAATGAGCACCCTTGAGCGAAGACTCTGAAAACAGAATACCATTGTTGGCGACAAAGCCAACTTGATGACCTTGAATACGTCCAAAGCCTGTGACTAGCGTGCTGCCGTACAGAGGTTTGAACTCTGCAAATTCGCTGCCGTCGACAATGCGAGCAATGACTTCGTGGACATCGACTTGAGTCTTGAGATTTGTGCCCATGATGCCATCGAGTTCTGTGGGGTCGTAAAGGGGTTCTTTCCAGGGTTGTGGTTTCGGGGAGGAGGGAGCGTAGTTGAGGTTGGCGACGCAGCGGCGGGCTAGCACGAGAGCGTGTGCGTCGTCAACAGCGAGGTAGTCTGTTACGCCGCTGGTTTCGCTATGTAATCTGCCGCCGCCTAAGTCTTCTGCACTGACGACTTCTCCGGTAGCAGCTTTGACTAATGGTGGACCGGCGAGGAAGATGTGGCCCTGTTCCTGGACGATGATACTCTCGTCACTCATGGATGGGACGTATGCTCCTCCAGCAGTGCAAGGGCCCATGACGACTGAAAGTTGCGGGATGCCCATTGAAGACATTTGGGCCTGGTTGTAGAAGATGTGTCCAAAGTGGTCGCGATCGGGGAAGACATCGGCTTGGTGAGGAAGGTTGGCACCACCGCTGTCGACGAGGTAGATGCAAGGCAGACGATTTTGCTGGGCGATCTCTTGTGCTCGGAGATGCTTTTTGACGGTGATGGGATAGTATGTGCCGCCCTTGACACTGCTTCTGTCAGTATACTTGATGTAGGTGCTATATGTAGAGACTTACGTGCTGTCATTGGCAACAATCATGCACATGGTGCCTTCGACTGTGCCGATGCCTGTGACGATACCTCCGGCAGCTACTTCTTCTCCAGGATACACTTCATGGCCGGCCAGAGCTGATAGTTCGAGGAACGAAGTGCCTGGATCGACCAGGGCAGTAATGCGACTAGAAAACATAAGCTACTGCACGAATTGACAACTTCAGAGCTCAACTCACTCTCGCACCAGCATTTTTCCTCTGGCGACATGCTTCTCGCGTGCCTTTTCAGGGCCTCCTAGGGCAGCATTACGGTGTAGTGTGGTGAAGCTATCAAGCAGCTCCTGCATTGACTTTTTGTTGTCGACATAGCTTGTCGAGTTTGTGTCAACAGCTGTTTGTAAGACTGAGATCTGAGCAGCTTGATGACGAGATGTGTAGGTTGCTGCCGTCCTAGTCCCAAGGCATGCTTGAGCTGTAAAAGCCGGTTGAAGACAAGGTCGAGGTCGAGGATGAGGACGGGATATGGCTGATCGAAGGGTCGAGACGCGCAGCCAACGGGCCGGCGCAGATGCAATCATTGTGTATATAGCTGCATCATTTCACGACGGCTGACGATGTGTTATCACTGTCCACACGGGTGCTTGGAAACCCCTCTCGGCTGCTCCCTCTCCCCGCATGAGACCCCTGCCGAAAGGGCGTGCAGGGCGCGGAACAAATCCCGCTAAACCTTGCCCTCGGTCGAGCCTCTCTCCTCCGCAATAACACCCCACGCTCTCGCCGCTCACTTAGGTACTTAAACATAGCATACGTATCGTGCTGCATCATGTCGACCATCATGTCTACGAGACCCCTTCTTCGAGCATTTGCCCGATCTTCCAAGCTGCAACATCGAACACTGTCGACCACTCAGTCATGTCTAGCCAGAAAGCACCCGAATGGCTACGCCCCACCTGCACGAGAAGATCTCGAAGAACTACGTGAGAGGACCAGAGAGTTTGCTCGTATGTCTTTGAACATCTCGCCAATTTGACATCTCCTAATCTTGTTCTTGCAGTTCGCGAGATTCCCGAACACGTTGCTGTAAAGACAGACCATGACAATGAGTTTCCAAATGACATGTGGCAGAAAATGGGTGAAGCTGGGTATTGATAACCAAACATTCTACTTGATCTATTTATACTAATCATTCATAGCCTGTTGGGAATCACCGCTGATGAGGACTATGGCGGTCTTGCCATGGGCTATCAAGCACATTGCATTGTCATGGAAGAGCTGTCTAGGGCATCAGGTAATGTTAGTCACCTTCTACCTCAAAACAATATTGCTCACAACGTCTAGGCAGCATCGGATTATCATACGCCGCCCACTCTCAGCTGTGTGTGAACCAACTGATGCTAAATGGCAACACAGACCAGAAACAAAGGTTCTTACCAGATCTGATTGCAGGCAAAAAGGTCGGTGCTTTGGCAATGTCTGAAGTCTCGGCCGGAAGCGATGTCGTCAGTATGAAGATGACAGCGAAGGAAGTCGATGGCGGTTACGTCCTGAACGGTACAAAGTTCTGGATCACCAACGTAAGTCAATCTACCCGTACGTCAACACACAATCTGACGCTTCTATAGGGTCCTGACGCAGACACAATGATTGTGTATGCAAAGACGGCACCGGATGCTGGTTCCAAGGGCATCACTGCCTTCATCGTAGACACCACAGCCAAAGGTTTCTCGTGCGCTCGAAAACTTGATAAGCTTGGTATGAGAGGATCCAACACTGGTGAGATTGTGTTCGAGGACGTATTCGTCCCTACCGAAAACATCTTGGGTGAAATCAACAAAGGCGTCCGAGTCCTCATGGAAGGTCTTGATCTGGAGCGATTGGTCTTGAGTGCAGGTCCACTCGGGCTGATGAAAGCAGCACTGGACGTGACTCTACCGTACACTCACGAACGCAAGCAGTTTGGCCAACCAATTGCAACAAATCAGTTCATGCATGGGAAGCTCGCAGACATGTACACAAAGTACATGGCATCGTCGTCCTTCACGTACTCGGTAGCTGCTGCAATCGACAATGATCCAGAGAATGCCCAGATCAAGACTCAGGACTGCGCTGGTGCTATCCTCTATGCTGCAGAGAGAGCAACCGAGTGCGGAATGGACGCTATCCAGTGCATGGGTGGTATGGGTTACATGAGCGAGATTGCTGCGGGCAGAATCATGCGAGATGCTAAGCTGTATGAGATCGGAGCCGGAACCAGTGAGATCAGAAGAATGGTCATTGGAAGAGCGTTCAACAAGGAATATCTCAGGTAGACATTTCACAAATCAATAATGAACACCCCCTCTGTGTTCAAGACTTGAGCGTCTACGCCATTGAGCACAGGCTAGTGCAACCGAAGTCTGTATCGTCAGGCATGACATTTGTGGTTGTAAGCGAGTTTGGCCATAGTCTCGGGTCGAAGCGTTGTGGTCGCGAATCGATCATTTTGCCTGAGGAACGGCAGTTGTTGCCATCGTCGACACCACCACTTTTACGGCAGTCTCCGCCGTAGTACGGAGTGCTCAGGCTGTGTCTCGGGAATAGAACACTGGACGTCTTTTTCTGACGGAGTTTGCCATGAACGCTGTGGGGGAGGCGAGGTGGTCGGAAAGTGGTTGGTACGTACACAGATTCACACCGCAAAGTCGATGATCATGAAGAATGAGCGTTTCTGGGGAGATTGCTGCAGAGTGCTTCGTCAGACGGCAGTTGCCATTCGCAGGTTTTGTCTCTCAGATTGGTCATTTCACTCTGTGTCGACCTGGGAGACGGCCTTGTAACAAGGCAGGCTGTTCCACAGAGTTTCTGTGTCGAGTCTCTGTCACTGGCATCGATTTCATTGCAAATGCGTCTCGCTTCGCGTCTGTCAGATGCAGGAAAGATCTAGCGGACCTTGATGTCAATCTAAAAGTCTAAAAGATGATGTGAAATCTAGACAATATAATTGGTCAGCCATGATACAGGCGGCTCAACCCGATTTATCGACGTCATGAGTTCCAGAGTTCCAATGCGAGCCGCTAGCTCAAGCATTGGAGGGAGGCAATAGACGAATACATATATCAACTGCTACGCTCTTGCTTTTTCCCATTCTCCATACCATACACAATCACACATGATGGCACCTTCAGCAACTACACACGCCCCTGACGGCAAGCAGAACGGTGATCTCCACCGCGACTACAATGATGACCGCAATGCCGCTGGTCAGGACACTCTCTACACAACCAGCAATGGTGTCCCCATGCCTCACCCCTACGAGGTTCAGCGTGTCGGCGAGAACGGCCCTCTTCTCCTCCAGGACTTCCACTTGGTAGACCTCCTCTCTCACTTCGACAGAGAGCGTATTCCCGAGCGTGTTGTCCACGCTAAGGGTGGTGGTGCCCACGGTTTCTACCAGACCACCGACCCCCTCGATGACCTCTGTATGGCCGATATCTTCCAGGCTGGCAAGAAGTGCCCCATCACTGTTAGATTCTCTACTGTTGGTGGCGAGTCTGGCTCTCACGACTGTGCCAGAGACCCTCGCGGTTTCTCGGTAAAGTTCCGTACTGATGAAGGTAACTGGGATGTTGTCGCCAACAACACCCCCGTTTTCTTCCTAAGAGAGTAAGACCCCTGAAACAAGAAACTACCCTCACTTTAGATGCTAACCAAAGTCAGCCCTGCAAAATTCCCCTTGTTTATCCATACGCAAAAGCGTGATCCTGCTACCCATTTGACTCACGTCGATGATTCGACTATGTTCTGGGACTACCTCTCTCAAAATCCCGAGTCTGTCCACCAGGTCATGATTCTTATGGGAGATCGCGGTATCCCCGAGAACTGGCGCAAGATGCACGGCTACTACGGCCACACCACCAAGCTCGTCAATAAGAAGGGCGAGTGGGTTTACGCCCAGATCCACTTCAAGTCGAAGCAGGGTACAGGCTTCATCACTCAGGAAGACTCCAACAACTACTCTCCCGATGCTCACCAGAAGGATCTGTATAACGCCATTGAGAACGGCGAGTACCCCGGTTGGGATGTCAAGGTCCAGACCATGACACCCAAGGAGGCTGAGGACCTCTGGGAGAACCAGAAGATCAACGTCTTTGATCTGACACACGTCTGGCCTCAGGGTCAGTTCCCCCTCCGCAAGGTTGGAGAGTTCTTCTTGAACGAGAACGTCAAGAACTACTTTGCCGAGATCGAGCAGATTGCCTTCAACCCTGCCCACAACCCTCCTGGTATCGAGCCCTCAGCCGACCCTGTTCTCCAGTCGCGTCTATTCTCATACCCCGACACCCACCGTCACCGCATCGGTGTCAACTACCAGCAGTTGCCCGTCAACGCTCCCCGCGTCCCATACAGAATCGGCAACTTCCAGCGTGATGGAAGCATGGCCTTCTACAACCAGGGCTCTCGCCCTGCCTACCTTTCCTCCATCCAGCCTACTCAGTTCCGCGAGCGTACACTCGACCTCGACAGAACCCACGGTCACTTTGCAGGCAAGGCTGTCACCTTCCTGTCTGAGATCCGCGAGGAGGACTTCAACGCTCCCCGTGCCTTGTGGGAGAAGGTCTTCGATGAGGGCGCCAGAGAGCGTCTCGTCAAGAACATCTCTGGCCACATGAGCACCTGTACCAAAGAGGAAATCATCAAGCGCCAGATCACCATCTTCCGCCACGTTTCCGAGGACTTTGCCAGTCGCCTTGAGAAGGCTACCGGTGTCAAGGGCTATGAATCGATCAAGAACATGGCTTTCAACGGGCTAGTACTATCCATTGAGACTCTTCGAAACTTATGCTAACATGCTATACAGAACTCACAACGGCTTTGCTACCGATGACAAGAACAAGTACGCCAACGGACAGGTCCCTGTCCACGTCAAGTCAAGCGTAAACCCCAATAACGGTGCTCCTAGAGCTGGAACTCACGAGGAGTACTACAAGAACTAAAAGAAACCCGGGTAGCATGTATATAGCTAGGTTATGAATGCACGAATGATCATTTTTCCAACTTCACTACCTACTCCTGAAGCATAGTCGAGTCATCAGCGTGAGTCAAATGGGCAGTAGGATCACGCTTTTGCGTGTGTATAAACAGGGAAATTTTGCAGGGCTGACTTTGGTTAGCATCTAAAGTGAGGGTAGTTTCTTGTTTAAATTATGTCGAGAATTTCTATCATCCCTAACGTATATCACCTGTACAATAAGCGAATTACACGGCAATGCGTTGTTCGATCTTTTGCCGACTCTTGTGTTTGTTGCAGTTGACGCAATAAGATTTCGGTGGTCATAAGTTGGGAGGATGACCCTGTCATGAGTCCTATCAGCTTATAATCACTGAAGAAACAGAAGCCAAGGACGATAGCTAGTAACACTAATCTGCTGCGGACGAGAGTTACCATGTGATGTATTTGGTTTTCAATGAGCCAGCATGCTACTCTAAGCTTGGATGTAATTGCTTTCTTGACTCGAATGGAGGGCGTGATGATGGGTTGGCCAGGCTGACCCGTGTCTTTCACTTCGACGACCCGACTTTCGATATGGTTGGTTGTGATTCCTCATCGCCAGAGAATTTAGAACCGCTGCCAGCCTTAGCTGGGTCGCTCTCTGCGGTTTGAGCCAGCGACTCCACCTCCTCCTCCTCTTCTCCTTCTTCCAGGAATTGGACCTCCTCGACCACTATTCCATCCGGCTCGTCCAGCTCCTTGGGACGGTCTGCGATCATATCCTCTTCGAGTGAGTCCAGCATGACCCGAAGACTGTTCATGACACTATTGTCATTCGTATTATCTGAGGGCCACATCATGTTCATCTGGGTCCATATAGCTTCAGCGCAATGCTGATGGTGCTTTCTTGGCGTTAGCATACGACCTTTCTGGACTCTACCAATGTGTTACCTTGGACTTGTACCAGTCATCCTCGCACTGAGCCAGAATTATCAAACATCTGACTCGGTAATAGCGTGGGAGATGGTGGTGGGCGAGAAGTGCGCGCACTTCCAGTTGGCATACGGCGAAACTCTCCCTGTTGAACAGCTCGACGATTGTGTTGAAGCGGGATCGCCAGTCGATCTTGATGGAGGCCGCCATCTTCCTTGGTGAACAGATTGGAAGTGCGGTGTGGTATGTTTGGGCTCAAGTCTGAGTGCTGCTCCTGAGATCCGTGGCGTGTGTGAGCTAAAAAAGCCGGCTGCAAACAGAGACGCGTCCTAATCCAGAACTCCAGAGCCTTCACTCGTGTCCTCTTCACTGGTATCGCCCTCACTCGCATCTTCTAGAACAGTGAAGGTACGGGTGTCACCAATTCGGTTTGACATTCGGATGTGTTGGACAGCTCGAATCGTCCATCTCGATTTTGTTGCACATCAACTCATCAACCCTCCCACTCATCAGTCTGTCGGCCCTTCAATGAGCCTGATAACCCTTCGACCCTCCCAGTGGCCTGCAAGAGTATCTTCGTCATGGCGTCTGCTCGTCATGTTGCTATGACCGCGTCCAATGATGTAGACTCCGTGCAGACGGACGCCGCTCAGCAGCAGTCAGATGTCTCTCGAGTGACAAGAGCCGTCTGTATGAGCCCTCGCAACCAGACTGCAGCGATAACTCAAGCCAGTGCAACCGTTCAACCTAAGGCGACAGTCAAACCTAAGGCAACAATCAAGCCCGGGGAACAAGGACAAGTCATTGGAAAGTTCTAGTTAAGTCACTTTTTCCTCTCTCAGTTGATCGGGGTCGAGATGGTAATCGTGAGCATACGTACCTTGGCTGTGATACGCATTAGGCAATTTGAGATACCCTGTTGCGTGAAGAAGGACCCTCTGTCAAAGCGCGCTTGTTCTGTTTGCAATCTTTTGATCCTTGCTAACCATCATGGCTTTCCCAGTACCCTCACAAGAACTCAAACGAAAGCAAATAAAGTCGATTCCGCTCTCTGGTACAACTCCCGATAAATCAGCCACCAACGACATCAAGCTAAAGGATGTCGCTCTCCCACTCGCTGCCGACACCGTCAATACGAACGCCTAGGCGAACATACGGGACGCTCTTTTCATCAAGTCCACTCTCGAATACACACCTGACGCGGTGACCCTCGAGATGCTCAAAACGATCCGATTCTTCGACGTTGTTGGTACAAGACGATATGAGGTGCGCAGTGTCTTGCTCTGATCACCAAGCTCGTGAAGCGAGATGAATCTCAAACATCAATCTTTCCAAATCACAATCTGAATGAGGCCCAACATACTCGAGTACTCAACCATCCAACGATCAGTTGATTTCGCTGAAGGAAGCTCAAGGATTCACATGCGTTTTGGCATGACGCAAAATGGTGTCTCTCGGCGGCACTCCGTTCCTGAAGGGTTGGGTTTTCGGATTCGGCCAAGATCGTCGGACGTCATCTTCCGGATTTTCGAACCACCTCCATCTCTTCCGCGACATCTTTGAATGGCCAAACCACAAGAACAACTACATTAGTGCCAATTCATACTGCTAGAACATGTCTGATGTAAGTCGCTGATGTATAAGAGGTAAGCCACCAGTTTTATCGTTTTCTTTTGTCAGCGTTATTCGTCTTGCTCAAAAAGAAACCCCGGTGGTCGTATGTATTAGGACCGATACTCGCAATTCCACCGAGTATTGGCCTTTGTTGCAGCAACTCGATATGATTCAACCTCGAGGTGATGATGGTGAGTTTTTTTTCCTTGCTCAACGTTGCGGGGAGGCTGTCTATGTCATACTGGTGGTTTTCTGATAAGACTTGAAGAGTGAGTTGATTGAAAGTTGCCATCCTGCATATACATCTTTCGCGAAAGCACGTTTTCTCTACCTTTACATCAGAAACACCACACTATACACATCATGGGTCTCGACAGAGAAGCAGAATTCTTGAACGTGCTTGTGCTGGCAAGCTTGTTCTACAATACTCTCAAGTCGTTCGACAACATCCACAGCTCGCTGAACGACTTCAAGGATGAAAAGGTTTACCTTGCTCAGCTCGGTATCGAGCAGGCGAGACTTCTGATCTGGGGCGAGCAGATGGGCATCTTCTCTCTGCCACCCTCATTGACCTCCCTCGAGACCGAGGAGGATAGACAGAACATGACGCCTCGCGATCCTCGTCTTGACGATGACGAAGTCAGAGTCAACCTCGAGGGCTTGATGAACAGCATCATCCACACTCTTTCCAACCCCAACGACAACGATTCTGATCTCGACACCACCGGTCTGAGACCTCTTCCTCGTGGCGGTGCACAAGCGCTGGAGCAGCCTGCCGCTGACTTGACCCGTATGAAGAACTTTGAGGATTCCTACAACCACCTCCTCCAGTTGGGTTCCAACAAGGTCTCAGTCAAGAGACCCAGCTCGCTTGCATCGCAGCAGTGGGTCATTCACGACACCCTTCGCTTCTCCAACTTCGTCAAGTCGACCAAGCGTCAAGTCGATACCTTGTTGATGGCTCTCAACATCAACGACAGAGTCGAGAACATCCTGCTCGGCGACATCCGTGATCTGGGCAAGCACGCTGGCGGCTCCCCTAACAGCAGACCTTCGCCGCTAGCAGTCAAGGACATGGCCAAGCTGAAGCTTCTCATCAGAGCATGCAAAGGTCGCTACCCTGCACTCTTGAACGAGGCCCAGCAGACCTTCAACAACCTTCAGAAGGGCGTCAGCGCAGAGCACGATATGGCCGCCAAGGTGCACAAGCTTCTCGAGCCTGTCCACCCTGACTCTGCAGTCGCCAGCGCAAACAACAGCGGCACCGCTACACCCGAAAAGAGACCTGGATTCATCAGAAGATTGAGCACACAGACATGGAACAAGCTGCCGGGAAGAAAGACACCCAGTTCGAGCAGACCGGCATCTCCTGAACGTAGAAGATCGTTAGTTGGACGTAAGACACCGGCAGCCAGCAGACCTGCTAGCCCTATCGGGGAATAGAGGAGATTTGCTGGGAGGTTGGAGCTTACGAGATACACGAATCAAAGAGTTGAGAAAGAGAAGGATACGAGCAACAGGAACACTGGGATAGAGATATTGACGAGGAACGGATATATCACTTGGTGGAATGGATGTAATTACGAGTAATACCCGAGCGATAGACATACAAAGCAAATCCTTTAACCGACATACTGGGCAATGTGATAAGTGATAGACAGGTACAGAAGTAGATTGCTTGGTTCAAGGCGGTGTGGGCGGTATCCCCGCACTCGTTCCCGTCGAAAAGCGCGTCATCGGCTGTCAGGCTGGGAGACGCCTTGGCGCACGACCAGAATTCATACAGGTTTCGAGTTTGATTTGGGCATTGAGACGGCAACGTCAAGATGTGAGATCTGATGAGAGAGATTTGACTTGTGGTAAGGTAGAGGAAGGAGGATAGATTCGAAAGGAGAGGATGCTCGGTGTAGACTCGCATCGACTCCACTCTCTTTGCAGCAGGTCCGTGCTCGCCGTATCACAGGCCGAAGAAGCTGCCCCGGCACCGACTCTTCTCTGCCAGTGCCTTCCTCTTGCTGCTCTGCTATTCAGCTACACTACACACGATTTATCTGCTATTCTTCTTCACACACTCACCGCTAGCCACCAACAATGCCCTCTCCGCGGCGGTCAGGCCGCACCACCAGCACACCTGCCGATCGCAACTCGAGATGGCACAACAAATTGTCACCCCGCCAGAAGTCGCCCTCTCCCGCAAACCTCTCGGACGATACCATGCATCCACGATCTGGCACTCTCAACTCTCCCGAAGAGTCTCGCCAAACCCGCAGAGCCACCAGAGCTCAACACACACACCCCGACGACGTCGATCAACAAAGCCAGCACAATGAAGCAGATGCCGACGCTGATGGCGATGTTGATGGCGACGATGAGATCACTCGCTGCGTCTGTGGTATGCAAGACTACCCGGGCCCACCTCTGACCGACGACTTCCCTACCATCACCGACCCTTCGCAAGCTGAAGACGCTGGCGGTCTGTTCATCCAGTGCGACAAATGTCACGTCTGGCAGCACGGTGGCTGCGTCGGCATCATGGACGAGACAAAGAGTCCCGACAACTACTTTTGCGAGCTCTGCGACAAGAAAATGCACAATGTCTTGACCGACTCAAAAGGGTGAGTCCCCGTCTCGCACAACTTCGCCGTCGTCCTTGGCTAACACAATTAGACAACACTATTCGCGCTATCTACCCGTCATGAAGCCTGAACCCAAGAGTGCTCGAAAACTCTCCCTCACAAAAGAAACAGAGTCTGCCAAAGCCCGCAGAGAGCAGCGAGAAAGCCAAAACAGAGCCAGCGTTGAGTCGTCAACAGGCAAGAGGAGGTCTACAATGAACAGCCGCCAGGCCTATGACGACGAAGAGACATTACGTCGAATCATCGAAGAGACCAAAGATGTCGGCGAATCGACCCCAGCAGTGCGTAAGGGGAAGCGCGGACGAGACGACAGCGAAGAGTGAGTCGAGTGTTTGCTCGTTACAGCAAACAAGGTGGCTGACAAGTTTCGGCAGCTCTAGACACGAAATTAAGCGCCAACGGACGGGATCGGAATCGCCCAACCCCCCATCGACGCTTAACACAGGCTCGTTGGACGCAGACTCCGACGACGACGGCACAGGTACCAAGTCGAATAAGAAAGCAAGAAGTGCAGCTACCGAAGTCTTGAGACAAAGAGAAGCCAGAGAGCGCGAACGGATGCGTGATGAGAAGCGCAAAGAAGCTGCAGGAAGACGAAGTGAGAGGGCCGGCCGAAGGAGAGCAGACGGTACGCTGGAACAAGACGAGCCAACGAGACCAATTGGACTGACTGTTGATGCAGAGTCAGATCCGCTTGATGATACACCGAGACCCATGGGCACACCAAATCTGTCCGCATCACAACCTCCCAGCCCACCCGCCTCAGCACCGCCACTAGCTCCAGGAAGCTCACACAAGAAAGGCACAGCCAAGAAGCAGAAACGACTCGGTCGCAACCAATACTCAGCTGCAAAAGCCACTTCAAATCCGACCGACTCCACCTCTGTCAATCCGAATGCCAGCAGCGGCGACGACCCAACGATCAACAGCACATCCGACTCCAAGAACAGCCCTAGCAGCAACAACGAAACTCCCACTATCGCCACAATCGTCCCTCTCCCCAAACCCAAACCCGGCAAATGGGGCGGTCGCGCCAAAAACCCACGACAAGCCGCCATCCAAGAAGCCGAGATTGTCATCAAAGACACCCGCGAGAACAAGAGTCAAATGACCATAACCGACATGAAGAAACGGACGGGCATGATGATGGACTATATTGCAAAAGCACAGGTCGATATGGCTGGCGATCGCACACCGCTTAACGCTCAACTGCAAGAGGCTGCTCAAAAGTCAGCCGACGACTTCAAGGAGCTCAGTAGCAGAGATATGATGGATGTTTTGACGAAACACATCATGACCTGGCAGCAGGAGTACGCAGGCGAGGCCGCTCCCGCTGCCGCTGCTTCGTTGGTTGCATGATAATGGGAAGGTGACACTACGAACTACTGCACTCACGGCGCACATTTTGGTCTGCGGCTTTACTCACGAAATTGGGGCGTACTTCAAACTTGGGCAAATGACATACTACTATTACTGACTATACGGAAATGGGATCGGATCTTTCTTTCTCTTTGGGACCTGGGGCATCTTTGGATGGAATGGGCATTTTCCTTTTCTTCTTCTTTTCTTCCTGCTTGTTTGCTTCGCTTCTGCCTTCTCTCAAAAGCACTGGCTGGTTTACATGTCTTTTCTTGCTTTTTGCAAATATAGATTGATTTGAAGATAATCAAGGAATCACTTACCTTCAGTTATCTTATTGCATGTCACATCTCCTGTCTGCTTGGACTTGATCTTCACATGAACTCATACATAATATGAGAGTATCAATTTTCATCCATCATATATGCTTGCAACATCCCTTTCAATCTTTTAACGCATAGTAGGCATAACACTCTCAGCCTTGGTAGCAATAGCATCCTCGCTCCTCCACAAACTTGTCACTGTCTTTGTCTGAGTAAAGAAGGCAAGACCAGGTTTGCCGTAGAAGGTACTGGCACCACCTCCAGCTACAGACTTCTTGTTTCCGGTGAAAGAGAACATGGGGAGAGGTACGGGGATGGGGACGTTGATGCCGACTTGACCGGCCTCGATGTCGCGTTGGAAGCGGGCGGCTGTGGATCCCGAGTTTGTGAAGATGGCGACGCCCTATGAGAAGAGAGGTTAGTGGTTGGAGAGGAAAGAGGAGGGAGGGAAAGCTTACGTTTCCGTATTCGTTGGCGTTGATGAGATCGACAGCCTCCTCGAGCGTGTCTACGGACAGACATACCAACACAGGACCGAAGATCTCTTCCTTGTAGCATGTCATGTCCTTGGTGACATCGGTGATGATGGTAGGACCGACAAAGTTGCCGTTGGGGTACTTTTCAGGCTTGAAACCGCGGCCGTCGAGAGCAATGGTAGCACCTTCCTTTTCGGCACTGGCAATCATGGACTCGATTCTCTCCTTTGCCTGAGGGCTGATGACTGGACCAAGTTCGGCATCCTTTTCGAAACCTCCGTTGACGTTGAGGGCCTTAGCACGGTCGGCAATATCGTCAACCCAGCTCTTGGTGTCGCCGACAAAGACGACGGTGGAGAGAGCCATGCATCGCTGGCCAGCGGCACCGAAAGCGGCACCTGCAATGGCGTTGATGGTGGCATTCTTGTTACAGTCGGGAAGAACAGCGGCGTGGTTCTTTGCACCCAAGTTGGCTTGGACACGCTTGCCGTTGGCAGAGCCACGGGTGAAGATGTATTCACCAGCCTTGTTGCTGCCGACGAAGCTGATGGCCTTGATGGCGGGTTCGTCAATCATGAAGTCGACGGTCTTTGCAGCACCGTGAACGACATTGATAACACCAGGAGGGAAGCCAGCCTTTTCTGCAAGCTCACAGAGGATCATCATGGCACCGGGGTCGCGCTCGGAGGGCTTGACGACAACGGTGTTGCCGGTGATGGTAGCGGTAGGGATGACCCACAGAGGGATCATGGCAGGGAAGTTGAAGGGGCAGATGGCAGCAACGACACCCAGAGGTTCCTTGTATGATCTTGTCTCCATATCTTTGGCAACTTCGAGGACCTCACCAGTCAATTGAGTTGTAATGCCACATGCTGTTTCTGCGACCTGCAGTCCACGGAGGACATCACCCTTGGCATCGGCAAAGGTTTTACCCTGCTCGAGAGTGATGGAAGCAGCCAAACGGTCCCAGTGCTCTCTGATCAAGTGGACGAACTTGAACATGATCTGTTGTCTGTGCAGCAAGCTTGTGGCCTTCCATGCAGGAAAAGCCTTCTCGGCCGATGCCACAGCGGCCTTGAGCTCTTCATCGGTAGACTGAGGGACGCGGGTGACGAGGTTGTTTGTGGCAGGATCGTGTAGATCGATCCATTGTGTGGCGTTGGAGGCTACGAACTTGTTGTCGAGGAAGTTCTGGGTGTCGATGGGTTGTTGAATCTGGTCGTGGGTGGTGGGATAGTCGGTGGCAGTGGATGCGAGAGCTGACGCGGTAGCAGGCAGCAATTGTCTTGCAGAGATATGGAGCTTCCTGCCTCCCAGCTTGCATGTGTTGACTGTTTGGCCGAGTCGTAGTGTGCTTGCCAAAGCTGGCCGGCTGACCCCAGGTTGTTGGAGATAGACGCTCTGTAGAGCACGACGTGCTATTGCTCGACGTCCTGCCATTGTGTGATACGTTTGACACTCGTTCTACTCTTCTCTGTGTTGTTGCAAGAGAAGGGACTTGTCAAGAAGGTGCAACCTGGTTAAAGACGGCAATTGCGGCCAATGCGGCCATGCTCATAAAGTGGACCTCTTTCCCTTATCTGCGCCTATCAATTGCGGGGTCTTGCCGAGGGTCGGGGAATGGGGTCGATCACGGCCGCCCGATGACGCCCTACTCCACGCCGAACGTCTGTCGGTTAGATAACTATTCTTGTCTTCATCAACAGCGTACGACATTTCACATGTTTAAATGTTTTTGGTCTATAAGCGAATCATGTTTATATTAGTGGAAATAGACAAAGGCTTCGTTAACAACTCGTAAACTTCTTCTTCTTCCCCCTGTTCTTCATCATCGTCACCATTTTGTTATGCACTTAGAGCTCGTCTCTAACTCTGATGCTGACTGACGAGGCCACGCTGCTTGCTGAGGAAGCTGCCTCCTGAGCCGCTTCTACGACCTTAGAGACCGAGTCATCGGTCGCCTTGCTTGCAGTCTCGCCAAACTCTGCCAACCTGCTAGATGCGCTAGCCATGGCGACCGACAGTCTGCTTTGAGCGCTCTCAAAAGCTCCCTTCTCAGATCCGTAGATGGCGCTACTGGCAGCCGATGTAGCTGCCTCATACTGCTCGACAGCCTTTGACACTACAGCATCGCGGTTCTCCGACGCAACCGATGCAATCGATGTGTAGATGCTGGCTGCTGCCGCAGTAGAAGGAGTTCCAAACAAGGCCTCACTGATAGCTTGCTGGGCAGACGAAGCAGCATCTGAGATTGAGCTCTGGGCTGCTTCGGCATGACCGGTAGTGGTTCCATATACAGCCTCACTAGCGCGAGAAGCAGCATCGTTGTACGCACTGCCAACTGCTTCGGTCATCTGCTCGACATTACCCTTTGTGGTGCCGTAAATTTGAGCCGAGACAGCGTCAACCGCGGCATTAATCTGCTCATTAACATTGTCGAGGAGATCCTCCACAGCTGGTGGTGGTGTGAAGGTCGTTTCGTAGAACGAAGATGCACTAGCGTAAGCATCTTGAGCATAGCTCGATGCACTCGATACGATGGCTGGGGCACCGGTTGAATAGGCAGACTGAAGGCGGTTCCAGACACTTTCGGTGAACTCTGGCTCGCGGCCGTTGACCAGTTCGTCAAATAGAGCAGAAACTGCGGCGTACTGTTCGACTACAGCAACGGTAGCCTGAGAAGCGTACTCTCCAGCTTGGGAGAAGAAGGGCGTAGGAGAACCGTAGACTTGTTCACTGGCTTTGGAGACCAGGATATCCCAATTCTCACTAGCTTGCGACGCGGCGGCTTCCGTCCAAAGAGTTTCACTTCCGTAGATGGCTGTGCTGGCAGCGCTGGCAAGCGACTCGACGGAGCCTGTCGATGTGCCGTAGATAGCTTCGCTCGCCTTGGCACTCGCCATCGAGTATTGCTCGCCAGCAGCAGAAACTGCCAACTCGTATTGCTCGAAAGCAGTGTCAAAGGCAGGAGCTGCAGTAGAGCTTGCCGACTCGAGAATGCCGTTCAGGTTGACGCTTGCAGCGCTGTAAGCAGCATCATACTGGCTTTGGGCAGATGCAAGAAGGTTCTCGTACATAGCAGGCTGAGTGCCGTAAACAGCCTCGCTAGCCTTGGAAGAAGCAACGACGAGGTAAGATGAAGCACTTGAAGTCGCAGCGTCGTATTGGCTCGATGCTTGGTCGATCAAACTCTGAGCTGGAGACTGAGTGGTGCCACTAACAACAGAACGTGCTGATGAGAGGACAATGTCCATGTTGCTTGAAGCGGCGTTGATGGCGCTGCTGTACTGGCTCTGAGCAGCGGCCAGGACATTCGAGTATCCGGAAGTGGCGGTAGGACGAGTAGAGACCATGTCTCTTCCAGCAGATTCGAAGACCGAGTAGCGATCATAGGCGTAACCCACCATCTCATAATACCTACGCTGGGCATCTGCCATGACGCCCTGTTGAACTGGGGTTGGCGAAGCACCAATAGCACTCTTAGCCTGCTCAAACTGAGCACTTGCTGATGAGAGGCCTTCCTGGAGTCTTGAAGATGCAATCGACGAGATGGAGGACATGGCAGATTGCAATGGGTCGGCGATGGAGCTGGAGTAAACGGACTGCAGGGGGTCTGCAATAGAGCTCGAGTAAGCAGACTGCACCTCAGTGTAGATCGAGCTAGCCTGCGACTGGAAAGAATCTCCAGCGCTGCTAGCGCCAGCGGTGACAGAAGCTGCAACCGAGGCAACTTGAGATGCAATCGACTTGGTGGTAGGAACCGGTTCGCCGTAAATGGCACTAGATGCGGCAGAAACTGCAGAGGCATATCTGTCACTAGCGACGCTCGACAGAGACTCTCCAACACCCTGTTCAGTACCGAAAATGACGCTGCTAGCTGCAGAGAGAGCTCTCTCATACTGCTCACTAGCAAGAGAGGTGACCGACTCGACGCTGCCCTGAGTAGGGGCAGGCTTCAGAGCATCCTGGACGGCTTGTGTGAGCTGACTGGCTTGGTTACCAGCCTTTCCAAGAATGTCCTGAAGTTTGCTCGAGTACGTGTTCTCATCGTCGACAAAATCATCGTCAAGGACAATGGAACGAGCGGAAGGAACTGCTTGAGCCATAGCTCCACCCCAGACCTTCTTTGAGGCCTTCTCAGAAGCGTCAGATGCACTCTCGGAGACTTGAGATGCTATGGATGAGGCGCTGGATGCTCCTTGCTGAGCAACTGAACTCATGCTCGAAGATGCTTCAGACACGACCGAAGGAGCGGACACGCTGGATGCAACTGAAGCAATGCTAGAAGATGCATCGCTGGCAGCAGAGATGGCGCTAGACTTTGCAGCTTGGAGGCTCTTTGCCATCTCGGGAGAAAGAGACTGGTTGGCAACTCGCGAACTAGCTGAGCTGGCTGCAGAGGAAACGCTCTCAATCACGGGTGTGTCACGGCCGACTACAGCTTCAGACACCTTTGTGGCAGCCTGCTCTGCGACGCCGGGTTGAGTGCCCAGGACCGATTCCGACACAACAGTAGCCGCGCTTTTAGCACTCTCAGAGGCAACCGAAGCAATACTTTCGAGAGTGGGTTGCTCGGAGCCAAGAACCTTCTCAGACACCTTGGAGGCGGCGCTTTCGACGGAACCAGTGCTAGTACCCAGGACAGCTTCAGAAGCACTGGAAGCCATCTGAGAACCCTGCGAAGAAATGCTTGAGGCCATCTGAGATCCTTGAACCGATATGCTAGAGGCTACTTGGGAGCCCTGAGAAGACAAGACCGATGAGGCTGACTCAACTGTGCCCTGGGAAGTTCCAACAACAGCCTCTTTGGCGCCAGAGATCTTATCGGCAACTTGCTGCTTGGCGCGAGCAGCGGCAGCGGGTGCGTACTTTGTGTTGAAGTCATCGGAAGAATCTCTGGCGTCGAGCTTCCATTGGGAAACACTCTTGAGCCTGGTCAGTTCTTTGGCAGCGCCTTCGGCAGCAGCCATAGCCCTGTCCTCAATCGACTGAGCGCCCTTTTTGGCTTCGGTGAGCTGTTTGGAGGTGGCAAGAGCAGCAACCTCATCGCGGCCCTTACTGGATGCCTTCTTGAGGTCGTTGTACTTAGTCCAGTCTCTGTGAGTGATAGCGGCATTGGAAGCCCAGCGTCTGCCAATCTCCTGCAGACGGAGGTCGCGAATGTTGTCAATAGTCTCGAGGGTAGAGTTGGCAGCGGCCTCGATAAGACGGGTGATGTCCTTGTCGAAGGTCTGTTTCCAGTCACGAACGTTCTGAGCCTTCTGCTTGATAGTCTGACCAGCTTTCTTGACTTCCTTGTTGATAGAGTCTTGAGCAGATGAGATATCAGATTCGGAAGGCTCTTCGGGAAGATGTTCGATGACAGTTGCAACTCTTACCTTGAGGCTTCTGAAAGCCGACGAAGAACTCTCTTCCAATTGGATGATCAAAGCTTCACCAACACCGTTGGTTTGAGTCTCGACTTGACGGTCACAAATCTCCTGGATACGCTCACGGAGGTGATCAAGTCCCTCACGTACGGCGATGGAGACATGCTCTTCCCAAACCTTCAGATCCTGAGAGAATTGCTCGGCAGCGCTAGGTTCCTCCTCAGCAGGAGCCATCGAAGGCGAGGCAGCAACAACGCTAGATGCCTTTGTCATAATGGACTCGATGACGGAACTGGCGCTTGAGACCACGGCTGTGGGTGAGCTGGCGACAACGGTAGAGGAAGTGGATGCAACCGACGATGCAGAAGAAGACGATGATGAGGAAGACGAAGCGGAACTCTCAGCAGATTCGACGGCGGCTTCGATCTTCTTCTCATCGCGGTAGCGACCAAGTCTCTGGCTAATCTTGAAAATTTGAGGCTCGACGTTCTCTCCGTAGAGGACCTGGATTCTGGGCCAGATCTGACGGCGAACAAAAGTGAAAGTCAAGTCAGTACCCCAACGAGCGTAGGGCAGAGCGGTGTTGACAGAGAAGCGATGGGCGTGGCCGTAGAACTTCTTCGCGTAAGGTGCAGTGTGCTTGTAGGCAGGTAGCAACTCGAGTTCGTAGAAGTCAGCGGCCGAGGCTCTGACGTTGGTGTAGTAAGGCGACACGGCGTCTTGGACCTTCTGAACGTGAGGGCCCAGGGTGGAGTCGTACTGCTTCAGGGCGTGCTTACGAGCGACCTGCAACTGAGGACGGACGGATCGCTGCCACTCCTTGGTCGCATACTTCTGAACTTGAGCGGCACGAGGAGCGCCATGCTTTTGAGCAAAGGCAGCAGCAGGGACGTAGGCCTGTTCCTTGACGCGGTCAAAGTAGGGCTGAGCTTGTTGAACGTAGGGAGCGGCATAGGTGTTGTAGTAGGGTTGGAGGTGAGGAACGGCGTAGTCTCTCAGTTGGAAGTAGGGCTCGCAAACATTGGGCGAGTCATTCGTAAGTTGTTTGGGCGATGACGGGCAGCGGAAGACGATTGTCAGGAGCGAGTACCATACGGACAATCTGTGGCAGAGTTAGCAATCGACGAGTGAAGCAAGCAGCGAGTGCAAGCGCATACCTCAGAGCTATGCTGATAAGTCGCGAGAAGAAACCTCGTCTCTTGATCTGGCGCCCTCGTGTTGAGGATGATGTCGAGATGGAGCCGTTCGGCGCCTTCTCGTTTCGGATGGCCATGGTGACAAAGGACGAATATTTAGACCTGCATAGAGCTTGTTCAAGAAAGCAGTGCAGCGTGTGCGGACAGGCTTTAGATGACAGACGGGGAAGCTTGTCTTGATACAAAGTTATTGTGCTTGTCAGGAGAGAGTGACGAGAAACCGGGCAGCTTGTGCTTGAACCTTGCTTCTGCGGCTGCTCCTTCCTGCTCGCGTGCGCCGCAGCAGAATGACATCAATTCAGCCACTGCGAAACCCTGATATCCACTCCTGATATTTATACCACCCGCCACTGTGCATCCAATGGTCACTATTTGCTGCTTATATGCATACTACATACAGCATTTAGGAAACTGTACATCTGAGCAAGAAATAACCTAGAGGCCTACACCGAGCCACAGAGCTGTTTTTATGAAGAGATAAATCCAGCAGGTAGAAACAAAGACGGGGGAGCAGTCTTGCCGATCCGCAGTCTTGGCTTTTCACGTGCTTCCGAATCCACCTCGATGCCATTTGAGGTCGTTGTTGCTACCACTTTATCTTGTCGTGTACAAATGTACCTGTCTACCTAACTTCCAGGAGAGCCTCGTCCGCTATTCAACAGCTTCGGTCTGCCTGTCTTAGATGTCGCTTTGATTCACACTCCCGCCTGAACGGCCTTTCCCCAAGCCACTCGCTTCCTCCTTGACGCCATCACCGCAACATGTCGACCACAGACCCCGCGTCCCCGCCGGACATCATGAACGATCCGCAATTCAACCCTGCTGAAGGCAGCGACAAGTCGCCTACCGAGGGCGACACCTGCAGGATATGTCGCAGCGAGGCTTCCGCTACAGAGCCGCTTTTCTACCCCTGCAAATGCAGTGGTAGTATCAAGTTCGTCCACCAGGACTGCCTGATGGAGTGGCTATCGCATTCCAACAAGAAACACTGCGAGCTCTGTAAAACGCCCTTTCGCTTCACAAAGCTTTACGACTCGCACATGCCTCAAACTCTCCCGCTGCCCATCTTCGCAAAACGAGCTTGTCTGCACATCTTGAAATACTTGTCAACCTGGGCTCGTGCTGCCACTGTCGGCCTTGTCTGGCTCGTTGTACTTCCATGGTGTATCCGTTGGTCGTGGAGGGGCCTCTTCTGGATCTTGGATGCAGGTTGGGCAAGAGACCCTTGGCTGGCTAAGATGGCCTATGCTGCCCAACAACATAATAGTTCGACCCCTGTCAGCGATGCTGTTGCCGACAAAGAGCCTTTTGGCCTAAGTTTGGGCAAGTTCCTAGTGAACTCCCTGTTCTACCCTCTGAAGCCCTTGGGTCAACCGGCCATCTACTCTTCTTCAAACATACAATCCGAAGCCGCGTTCGCACCGCTCCACTCTAGCTTGTTGTCTGATGTCAAGGCTGTAAATAATTTAACTTCTCACGTCTGGCTCAATCGCTTTATCCTCGACGTACTCGAGGGCGACATAATTACCATCAATGTCGTAGTCGCTTTCATTCTCATCTTCCTGATTCGAGAATGGGTCGTTCAACAGCAGCCCATCATCAACGCTGCTGCCCATATCCGCGACGCAGAGATACAACTGGATGTTGCCGAACGAGCCGCTCAACGCCTACAGGATCTTGAGGCTGCTGCATTGGAAGACGAGACCCTAAGACCTAATGTAGAGCGTTACCGACACATTTTTGAGCAGCCCATGTCTGAGAGCGAAGCTTCCGAATATGATGAAACACAGTTCATCGGCTGGTACGCTATGGAAACCCTTATGGATAACGCCGGAGTACCTTACGAATTCGAAGGCGAGGATCATGAGCAGTTCATGGAAGCATTTGAAGAATCTAGCGAGGAACTATTCGCACAGCTCAAACTCGCTGAAGACTCTGGCATATCTCGCACTGACATTGCCAAGAACATTTGGGCTATTCTGGACAACCTTGATCCTACAGAGAAGGATCTCTGGCGCGAATTCCTGCTCAGAGAGGGTGAGATCAAGTACATGTTGTTGAGCAATCTTCCCGATGACAAGGTTGCGTTGTCCGATGATGAGTATCCCGAAGCAGGCCCTGCGTCTCGTGAATCTGATATGGAAAGTGGCACGGATGGAGACGATGAAGATGAACCAAGAAGACGACCAGTAATGCCTCCGAGAGACGCATCATCACATGCACAGAGGGTCATACAGTCGCTCGAAGAACCCTCAAGTGACCATGAAAGCGGCGACCGTAACAACATGGAACACGATGGTGACAGCAGCAACGGAAGTTGGCAGTCAATTGCGACTTCTTCCAATCAAGAATCATCAGACCCTACAAGGATACCACATTCTCTCCTGTCTGACACGGACCATCGCGAAGGAAATCGAGCGGCGACTGCTGCCAATACAACAATGGACCAGCAACCACAAGAGTCTCATCCTGCAGCTCCTTTCGTGGAGTCAAACGAGAGTTCGACAAATGAGGACCCAGGCAGTCCACAAGAAGAGATCATCTTTTCGATCTACGAGGAGCCGGCAGCAGCGAGTCCCGCCGAAGAACATCCCTCACCACAACAAGACAACGCCCCCCGGACAACACCGCTGGTTGAACCGCGCAAAGGCCCAATTTCTAGGTTGTTTGATTGGTTTTGGGCTGATATCGTGGTCGAAGAGGACCTTAACGACCCTCTGCCTGGAATCTTTGATGAAGAGATCGTTCGTGACGAAGCAGAAGAACCGCCTTTCGTCCATGTCCATGGTGGTGAGCATGACCATGATTTCGAAAATGCACAGGACCCCGAGGTTCTCCAAGCCGCAGCCGATGCCGGCTTGGACGCGGAAGCCATCGAAGATGCTGAAGATCTTGAAGGCGTCCTCGAGTTGATTGGTATGCAAGGTCCCTTGGCTGGTTTGGCCCAGACAGCCGTGTTCTGTGGGTTCCTTATCACAGCCACCCTCTGGATTGCCATTGGCTTACCATACTTCTTCGGAAAGATTGCACTGCTTTTCCTTGGTGATCCGATCACGTCATTGATCATGACCCCTCTACGCGCTATTTCCATGTTTGCCGATGCGATTGTCGATATTACCGTCTATGTTGGTGGTGCAGCTACATACTTTGGTGCTCAGATTCTGACGCAACTACTCACTCTTGTACTTGGTTCTATCCTCCAGAAGGTCGGCTTGGGGTATGTAAACTCCTTGGCAACCCGCGCTCACCACGCAGCGAATGGGGCTGGTGCTCGTCTGGCTGAACTGTTCGACGGCGATGGTCCACTAGAGCTTGGACCATTGGTGAAGTCCAACGAGGCGCATCAATCGCTTCTGAATCTGAAAGCGGAAGCTGGCCAGGTGTTGAAGTTTTTTGCCAAATGTGTATCTGGCATCTTGTGTCATGTGCAGCACTCAACAACGCTGGAAGTGCATAAGGCTATCACTGAAGGAGCTGCAAGAGTATTGCAGCTGACAGCGACGAGCTACGCCTGGATTCGCACAATTCTGGCAGATGGCTTATCGGAAGCTGTAAAGAATGGAACCTTCACCTTCACAGTCAAGCATGATGGTGGTTCTTTGGATCCTTCTCTGGCTATCTGGACCAATGAAGACCGTTGCCTGACCGTTTTGGCTGGATATGTCTTGCTCGCTGTGATCGGGACCATGTACCTACTTCGCAAAGAATCGCTTTTCAGCTCGCCAACCCTACAGACGGTGGAGAAGAGCTTCACGGATGTCCTCAAGCAAGCTGGCGGAGTATTCAAGGTCATCTTGATTATCAGCATCGAAATGCTCGCGTTTCCACTTTACTGCGGCATGCTCCTCGACTCTGCTTTACTTCCCCTCTTCGAAAACGCATCGTTCGCTTCGAGACTTGCATTTGCCAGCAGATCGCCATGGCTGTTTGTGTTCTTGCATTGGTTCATCGGCACTTGCTATATGTTCCATTTCGCTTTGTTCGTGTCCATGTGCCGAAAGATTCTGCGCAGTGGGGTTCTTTACTTCATTAGAGATCCTGATGATCCAACTTTCCACCCTGTCCGCGATGTCCTTGAGCGCAGTGTCACCACTCAACTCCGCAAGATCGCGTTCAGTGGAGCTATCTATGGTGGATTAGTTATCGTTTGCCTTGGCGGTGCTATCTGGGGGACTTCACGATTTGGAGTGTTCCCTATTCGATGGGCTAGACCAGAGGCGGACCTGGAGTTTCCCATCGACTTCTTGGGATACAATCTCCTCGCACCCGTGGTGGCCACCTACCTGTTTCCTTCCAAAGGAATGGAGACGATCTTTGGCAGATGGCTCAAGCTTTGCGCACGTTCACTGCGTCTTTCTCAATTCCTCTTCGGTGACCGACGCAAGATTGAAGAGGGTCGTCTGGATGGAGAGTCGTGGATCAGCAAACTCAACCCCTGGAAGGACCAGCGAGCTATCATAAAATCCGAAAACTTTGTCAAGGACGGAAAGTACGTCCGAGCACCCGCGACCGATCAGGTTAGGATCCCTCGGGGCGATACTGTGTTCCTGGAGGTCAGTGAGACGGATCAACGAGTAGACGGTACAAACACCAGCAACGGTATTCATGGCCGACAGCCTGAAAACTTTGTTCAAGTCTACATTCCGCCACATTTCCGCGTACGCATTCTCACCTTCGTCGCGCTTCTATGGATGTTTGCAATCGCCATGGGCTTGGGAGTCACTGTTATTCCCATGCTGTTCGGACGTCTGATCATGTCAGTCCTTGTTCCTCAATGGATTGCGCTCAACGATCTGTACAACTTCGCTGTTGGCATTACAGCCTTGGGCGTGGTGCTCCAATCTCTGTTCAATGGACGAGAGGCAGTCAAGAGTATCAAGCACACAACCTCTAGACAAAACTTGGCTGTTGTTAGTGCCAACGTCAAGAAGCAGACCTGGCGTTTGTTGCGAAGCGCTTACGTGTATGGATTTGCTGTCGTGATTGTTCCGACTCTTTTCGCCCTTGTCTTGGAGCTTTACCTCATTCTGCCTCTTCGCACTTACATGGGCCCGGCAGCTATAACTCACAAGAGCGATAATGTCCCTTCAGATCACATGCCTGGAGCTCAAGTCACCCTAGCCAACACAACGCTCACGAACTTTGCAGAGTCGCAGGTCGCGCAGTTGGCAGTGGCATCGCATACTTTCCACATCCTCCAAGATTGGACACTCGGATTCATCTATGGAAGAGTAGTATTACGTCTGCTCCTCCTGTCACGTAACTCCCGACCAGCCGCGGCGATGCGAGCGATCACCCGCGACGGGTTCACCAATCCCAACGTCAAGTTGGCCACACGTGCATTTGTGTTGCCAACACTGCTGCTGTTCTCAATCGTCCTCATTTGCCCTCCCCTCATCGCATCGTTCCTGGATGTCTCAAATCTTATATCTGCCAGTGTCCGTACCAAGGTCTACCGCTACAGCTATCCGATATGCGCCAGTCAAGCACTAGGCTTATGGTGTACGTGGGAGTTGAGCGAGGGGTTGCGTCGCTGGAGAGGTAGCATCAAGGATGAAGTATATCTTATCGGAGAGCGACTCCACAACTTGGGAGAAAGAAAGCCACCAGAGGGCAGTAAGAGCGTTGTCCGCAGACACAGCTAGCTGGCTTGAGGTAATATGACGGGGCCATGGGTATGATAATAATGAAGAAACAAACATGGCAACATTCTTTGACGTAATATTTTTGTACAAAACCTGAGACCAACCAAAGGCCAAACGCCGCCCTATGCATAGAATATACAGAAAGTGATAAAAGACGGTCTAGAAACCGGGAGGGTTGACACGTTGAGAGACTCTGGTCCACTTGGGCAGCTCTGGGAGAAAGATGGTCAGTAAGGTTGAAATGTTCGGAAGGCGGTACAGGCGGCGACTTACTGTGAATGCCCTTTCTGTACTTCTTCTCCTTGCGGTCGAACATTGTGTATTTGTCTCTTGGCAGCATTTCGGCCTCGGTGGGCATCTCAGCCTTCCATCGCTCGATCAACTTGATAGTTCCCATCTTCCTAGCCTGGTCGCCGGTCATGGTGACAGTGCCCATTTGCAAGCTACCACTCAGAATTTCGCCCTGCCTCGGGCCTCTGCCATGTCGGCGGTCGTTGAGAGGGGTGTTGACCTCTGCGTTCATCAAGCGCTGTCCCTGGGCGGTTTGGGCGAGCTCTTCAGTAGTGGCCTGGGTGGCACCAATTCCCTTTGTAGCAGTAGTGGCGGGTTGTGTCTGGACCTGTCTTTGAAGGGCGCTATCGAGGACCGAGACAATGTTGTCGACACGACGCAGGCGACGGCGTTGGCGCAGCTTCTGCGGTGCTGAAAGTCGCCATGGGATTTTCCTGCAGTCGCGTGTCAGTGGTGTTGGCTTGCGCTGGTGACTGAGGATAAGGCACATACCAGAGCAGACCTCCTGATAGAGCTGAGGTGGGTTTGAATGCGCCGAACATGGTTGCTTGTGACGGATGCTATGCGCTTGCCCGCAATCTTCAAAAGATTCGCTGTCGTCGCTGACGCTTCGGTGGTGCCAAGACATTTCCCCGACCGGTCGTGACCTCCACTCCACCACCAAAGGAGTTGTTTCCAAGCGCTGCTCCTTTAGAAGTCCTGCCGCATCTTCATCGACTATCGAATTCCGTACAATCACGCTTTCTCGCCCAACTTACGGAATACACAATGTCATACTACTTCACAATCATCGGTACAAGAGACAACCCCCTCTTCGAACATGAATTCGGCACTTCCAAGGCTGGCGGAGACGGCATTGCCCGTTTCCGCCATGAGGCCAGACACATGAACCAGTTCATCGTCCACAGCAGTCTCGACATTGTCGAAGAAGTACAGTGGGGAAACAATGGACTGTATGTTTTTCCAGTCTTCTGATCCATTATCTAATCCCAACTGACATATCCCTGAAAAAGCTATCTCAAACACATTGACCGCTTTCAAAACAATCATATCCACTGCTTCATTACTGGCGGAAATGTCAAATTCATGTTACTCATGAACCCCGATCCTTCCTCTACTACCTACTCTACTTATCCAGCTGCCGCACCACAAAGACAACATCCTTCTATCCCTGCTAGGCAGAGCACGTTACTTGCCAATAACCCGACCAGTGCTCAGACCGAGGAAGCCGTGAGACAATTCATGACCGATGTCTACGAGGCCTGGATCAAGTGTATCATGAACCCCTTCTATACTGTCAACGCTCCGGTCAGTAGTCCGGTATTCAGAAGCCGTGTGGCAGCTGCTGCAAAGAAATGTCTTTGAGCCATACAGACGATCGACATTCAACCGTGTGGGCTCGATATCTGTGTATTGAAGCCATTTGGACTTCAGTCTCACGACTCCGACTAGACACACGGTTTTGTGTATCCTGCCGTCTGTGGCTCGCATCGTGCTGAGAGGGTGCATACCGATCGAGACAAGTCAGTACCAATTGCACGATGTGGTCCTGCGCCAGTGCCAACGTCACGTGCAGAGGCTTGAGTTTCCGGTGACAGGGCGACCCTGGCCTCTCATCTCCCCTATCGATCATAGAGACATACACGGCCGGGCAAGCTCAGAATGGACAGCAGACAATCCTTTAATGCTTACGACAAGTCGTTGTAGGATATAGAGAGCCCCTGTCACAATACAAGACCACGATCCATCGAAATGTGGCTAGTATCAGAGACACGCCAATCTCACCGCTGTTGGTGCCTGAGACTGCCACCACACATCTTGGCCTTTGTCTACACTGTTGCAATCACAACCGTTCGGCTTTGAGATGATCGACGAACACCAATATAGCACTCGTTTCGATCATGAAGGATTATCTGATATCGACCACCGAACATGGTTCGTTGCACTCAGCTCGAACCAGGAGAAACATGGAGCCACCAACCCGCCAAGTCAGGCAAGAAGTTGTAACGTAACACATCTCTATCTCTGCGTACAGAATGCTCTTGCCCTTCGACTCAACTACTTAATTACCGCAACACAGTCGTCTCCACCCAATGTCTAATTGCCTAGCTAGTGGGTGGGTCTTGCCTGCGTGAATTTCCGTGACTGTATTTGAGCAGTTAAGTCGGGAATAGCATTGCACATGACCAACGGTCTGTGGAACTCGAGTTCTTTCATTGCACGTGAGGACCACCAGAGGCTCCACAACAAGCACAAAACTTGGCTTCTGGATATAACCTACTCCTCTGTGCCACGGCATGAAGCCTGTGTGCTCCCCACTATTTCAACTTCAAAACGAATCGATAGCGTTTTCGGTCGATCCGCTGCCTCGGGGTCGCCGGAGGATGTTTACACTTGACCGTCTAGGCGAGACATGAGCGAGCTCAGGCGTCATCGCTGTCAAGCCGGGACTCAATCGACTACATCGACATCGATTTCGATGTACGTTGTGCTGTGGTCTTATGCATAGACAGCAATGCTAAGGAGACAGTACATCTTTTGCTCAAGTATCCGAACACGATAGATTCTGCTTTCTCCAGGTGACCATCAAGCAGCAGGAGACCAGTCCTTGGCTCAATAAGACAGTCCAGGCAAGTGGCGCCGCCGCGCCTACCGTGTATTCTCTATAAGGTATTAAGGCACGAAATAGGCGTCACCATATTGGCCCCTCACTACTGCAGATCTCCATAGCTTCCTTCGTGCAGCCACATGCAAACGGTATGCGAGAGTCGAGTCAGTGAGTCGGAAGTCGGCCGAGGAAAGCCGACCAATGCGAGGGCCATGGGACAGCTGTCAACGTGTCGCGTACGGCTAGCGCCCGTTTTGCTGGAGGAGTCGGACAACGTCTGGCCGAGCCGTGGCCCGTGGAGGATCTCAACCTCACACCACCATATCTAACACAACTCATCTTGCCATAACGATCCTCGTTATATCACAGCGATCTGGAAATCGAAATTGTCTTGGTAAACAGCCACAATGACGAGCATCTAGTCTGCCGGATGGCCCTGCATATCATGGTTATCATCGAACCAGATAGCTGGGACTGACGTAGCATTATATCGACAACAAGCGATAGTACACAGTGCTGTAATTATCAACTATACGATGACCCCAGAGTGTCATAATACACTTCAGCCGACACAACCTTCATGAGGTTATTAGTCAACACGGACTTCAGGATAATTTCCGCTAGACACCCCGCACAGTGCATGCCTACTAGACATCTCCGCGTGTATAGCACAGCGCGGCGCAAGGTGGAGGCTCCAAGACCGCCACAACTGCCACAAGAGGTCAAGTGAGAAACACCCCGTTTGAAGATCCCCATGCTCACTTTCGTAAACGCTTCCACTGCCGGAACTATGTCCATAATTCACGCCATATTATCACCTATCTAGGTACAGGGTCTGCTGTCATAACGGCAATCAGGGTTCACTTCGATACCGATCGGCCTCTTTGATACTGAGCTCGGAGGTCTTGCCAAAGCATCTGTCACCCCGCTCTAAACTCACTGTGCCTATCCCGTCGATAGTACACTTTGAGTGACATATTCGACGGCAATGTGCAGTCCCCTGGATACCGTGCCCGAGGGAGCCAAAAGCCAGCTTGACCATTGGCTCTGGCATAGATGGTTGGAGATTTAATCTAAGATCCGGCCTTGTCGTTTCTTGGAGAGCGGATCCTGAACAACGTCTCTAGGGATGGTGATCATTCCTTCCACCAATCCGTCTCTCCCTATTGTTCTTCCAGTGCGGTCACCGCCAATTTCCCCCAGAGGTCTCATCCTAATAACGGTGGTATCACCCAATTGGTACATTGCGTGTCGCTGCGTATCGTTGCCAACTCCACAACACACCTGTAGAAGGGAACTCCTGTCTGAAACAATCTAATGAAAGAGTCGATAGTCATAACGAGACAACGCAGATCAATCATGGACGACGATGATGAAGTCTGGAAATTGGACCACAACATGGCGACTCTGTGACAAGAGATGGGTATATCAAGACAGATGGCTCCCACCGAGTCCTCCATTCTGATCAACAAAGCGACTCATCTCTTCTACCACTTTGAACATCTTCCTTCTTCATTCATCTTTCTCTTAGTTCGACCAGCAAGATGCGTTTCGCCGGCTTCTCGGCGATCACGCTGCTTCTGGCCAGCTCTTCGGCCATCCCCACGAAGAGACAGGCCCTCATTGACAGCATTGGCGGCTCCAGTCTCGATGATGTGATGGCAGAGATCAAAAACAACGGCAACATCAGCTTGCTTGGTGATCTCATTGAGATCGCTGTTGATGCTTTGTCAACTGAAGCATCGGCTGTTGCTGAGTGTTTTAACCCTGCTGCCACCTCTGCTCTGGGTGCTGGTGCATCAGGATCGGGCTCCGGTTCTCTGGGCTCTGGTTCTGGTGGACTTGGTGCTGGAGCAGGCGTAGGAGCAAACACACCAGCTGCTTCTGCCGCTGCAGAGCTGTCATCGCTTCTCGGTTCAGTCGCATCCGCAGCCACCTCTGCTCCAGACGCTGCCAACAACGCTGCACAAGAGGCCGCAGCCGCCGCTTCATCAGCATTGAACTTCCTTTCCACCGCAAACCCTGCAGCATCGGTCGCTCCTAGTATCTCGAGCCTGTTGAGCTCCATTGCAGCCAACACGGCCGCCATTCCTACTGGTGCAGCATCTTCGCTTGCCGGCGCCGCATCTGGCGCACCTTCCCAACTTTCTTCAATTCTTGGCTCTGTTGCCTCAGAGGCTAGCGCTGTCCCCAGTGCCGCAGCCGCTGCTTCTTCCGCACTTGGCTTCCTGTCTACAGCCAACCCCGCCGCATCAGTCGCACCTGCCATCTCGAGCTTGTTGAGCTCAATTGCCGCCAACCCCTCTGCGACAATCCCTGCTAACGCCGCTTCTTCTTTGACCAACGCTGCCTCGTCTGTCATCGCCAATCTTCCTGGCGTATCAGCTGGTGCCGGTATTGGAGCCGGTGTTGGAATTGGAGGTGGAAATGGAAACCCTGCTTTCTCCTCTTTCGTTTCATCTTTGGCCAATGACCCTGCCGTCACCGGAGCTCCAGCCTTGTCTTCCGCCATCGCGTCTCTGACAAACCCCGCGGTCTCCATCGGATCTTCTTTGGCCTCAGATCTGTCCTCGGTTCTCGCCAACCCATCCGCAACTCTTCCCTCTGGTGCTGTCAGTTCGCTCGTAAGCGCCATCTCATCGGCGGTCAACAACGGAGGCGTCACTGTATCACCCGTGACCAACACACGCGGCAGCTCCAGCTCGGCAGCATCTTCCTCTTCTACTCCGATCGTCTGCCCATTCGCCAGCGAATCCAAGTACACCGCCCTGGGCTCCCAATTCACACGCTACTGCAACCAGTTCTACGGTGGTGATGTTCTGAACCTCGGCAACGCAGTCTCCAAGAGACAAGCTATTGGCTCTCTTAACGGATGTGCCAACATCTGCTCGCCTAACGCTCGCTGCCTCGGTACCTCATACGACCCCAAGACTGGCTCGTGTACTTTCTACAGCTCTTTGACCAACGGAGTTACCCGCAATGGTATTATGTTTGCTCTGCGCTCGTCTGCAGCTTCTTCTATCCTGCCCCCTGCCTCCATTGGCGCAACTGCAGGAGCATCGGGTAGCGTCTCGGCTAGTATCCCCACTGGTGTCAATGCTGGTTCCACAAGCTTGAGACCCTCTCTTCCAGGATTCTCTGCTGTTCCCAGCGGTGTTCTGTCAAGCCTTGCCTCTGAAGCATCTACTGCTACTGGCGTCATCGGCAGTCAGCTCTCTTCCTTGATCTCGCAGCTCACTACCGCCAGTGCTGTTAACACTGGTGCATTGAGTTCGCTGATCTCTGAGCTACCCACCGCCACTTCTCTCCCTTCAGGCTTGATCTCTTCCGTCGTTGGCCCCGTTGGTACTTCCAGACTCCCTTCAGAGGTCTCTTCCATTTTGAGTGAGGCTACAAGCCTTGCATCCTCTCTGATCAACGCTGGTTCCACAAGCTTGAGACCCTCCCTTCCTGGCTTCTCCTCTGTTCCTATCATCTCGGGCGTCACCAGTGCTGTTAACTCTCTCACTAGCGAGATCGGCGCATCTGCTACTGGAGTCGTTTCTTCCATCGAGTCCGACGCTTCAAGCATCATCAACTCTCTTACCAGCGGCGTTACCAACCCCACTAGCATCTCCAGCATCATCTCCTCGGTCCAGAGCGAGGCCACCGCCTCCATCTCTTCTATCCTGTCAGAGGGATCCAGTGCTATCGCCTCCATCACCAGCGTTGTAGGACCCATCACCAGCGGTATTGTCCTCCCTCCCGGCGTAACTTTGCCCTCTGGCGTTACCTTGACCTCAACTACAACTAGCTGCGGTGGTGCACTCGTCGACTTGTGTGCCACTCTCGGCATCGGAAATGGCGTTACTGTCAACCTCGGTCTTGGTGGCAGTTTGGGAGCCACTCCCACCACATTCTCTGGTGCTAGCGGACAGTTCACCGCAACTTCGACTCAATGCAACGGAGCTGTGTGCTTGGCCCTTGGAGTTGGACCCTCGGTCACAGCAACGCTAGGCGCCCTTAACCCAGACGGTAGCATCATTGAGATTGGTGCAGGCCTCGGATCGACCCCTGTTGTGACCGGTGTGCCCAGCATCCCTGGAGTCTCGAGCACCACTACATCATGCAATGGAGTTCTCTGTCTTGCTCTCGGTGTTGGACCCTCAACTACAGTCACGCTTGGCGCCCTGAACTCGGATGGCAGCATTATCAACGTCGGAACTGGAGCCAGTCTCTCGACACCTGCAATCACCGCCCCTAGCGTTCCCACTACCCTTCCCGGAGGTGCCGTGATTACGACCACCACCGCATCTTGCAACAGCGTACTCTGCTTGGCTCTTGGTGTCGGTCCCTCGACGACAATCACCCTAGGTGCTCTGAACACCGACGGCAGCATTGTGTCCGCCAGCGCAGGTCTTCCCGTCTCTACACCCGCAATCACCAGCGTTACCGTCGTACCCACCAGCACTGTTATTGATGGAAGCACTATCACTGCCATCAGCCAATCGTGCACTGGAAGCGGTCTCGCCAAAGTGTGTGTCAACCTTGGCCTTGGACCTCTCGGAACAATCAGTCTTGGTGCCGACGCCCTTCCCACAAGTGGAGGTCTTGTAAGTGCAGGTGTTAGCGCAACTTTGCCTGTTGCTTCGGCCGCTATCACCGTACCTGCCGTTTTGGCCACTCCTCTCACAATCAGCGGAAACACAATCACCGCAGTTTCTACATCGTGCTCAGGTGCCGCCGTTGATGCTTGCGTAACCTTGGGCCTTGGAGATGTGGCTACAATCACCCTTGGTGCTGGTGTTCTGCCTAGTGATGGAGGTCTCGCCAGTGCAGGTGTTAGCGCAACTTTGCCCATCGCATCGGCAGCTGTCACCGTACCCGCCCTCTTAGCCACTCCTCTGACCATTTCTGGCAACACAATCACCGCAGTTTCTACATCATGCAATGGCGCCCTAGTTAATGCCTGCGTTACTTTGGGCCTTGGAAACATCGCTACTGTCAGCCTTGATGCTGGCGTTCTCCCTACCAACGGAGGAATAGCCACCGCTTCCGCCGCAGCTGGTGTATCTAATGTCGCTTCAGTATCCGCCGGAGTCACTCTCGCCCCTACTGGCGTTGCAGTCGCATCGGTCATCACCACGACTAGACGCACTACCTCTTGCTCTGGAGGACTTCTCGGCGTCCCTCTTGTTTGTGCCACCGTCAATGTACCTGGACTTGCCACTGTCAGCGTTGTAGCGCGTGACCAGCCCACAACCCTTGCAACTTTGGTTCGCAAGTAATCGACAACGATTTAATTACTTTATGAAGGCGTTTTATGCTTTGCTGGATATCTCACGAACTTTTCGTATTACTCTCTCTATAATCTGGATTTCTTTTGTTATATCTTTTTCTACTGTGTAGTTATATCAGATTGTAATATCTATATGCAATTACTGTTTACCTTAACATTTTCTGTGTCTATTCTGTGACTTGCTTGTTCCTTTCAACAGTACTAATGGTGTATATTCTGCTATGACAACAAGAAGTCGTAGCAGTTATAGCAGCAAAAAGTGGTATCTTACTTGCTGTCCTGCTTCTCTGAGGGAATCTTATGAGCTCGTCGTTAATTTGCAATGATTTGGTCTTTGCAGCAATGCACGATGATGATGAGATCGATGCTAATGTTGCCATCGATGTTTACGATTGAAGGCAATAGAAGTCAACAATGTCATTCTGAAGGTGACGTGGAGCGTTCCCAACGGCGCGAGCGTCCGAACTTTGTACAGTGCTGATCTTATGCACGAACGATTTGTGCATGCATACACTCTTTGTGCAGCTCGTAGATTCATTTCCACTTCACTCGTTCCTTCCTCTATCTCACAACGACAAGTGAGCAGAATTGAGACTATGTGAATGCAAAGTTGTTTCTAGACGATGGAACAATCCATAGAGAGCCTGCGATATCAACTCTGGACACTTCCTACTTAGCAAAGGCACTGTGCATTTCCATAGCTGTGCGAGTGACATCCTGCTGCACATGAAAAGGTCGTGCAAGGAGGACACTAAGATTCCTGCATCTTCATACTCACGATGATAGTCCAGAACAAACTCAACCCAGCCAATGTGAGTGCTGCAGGTACAGAACCGTTCGATAAATCCTTCTCCGAAGAACCAAAGATCTACCAGAAGAAGAAAGCCAGCGAGGGTGTCATGGCCAGAAGATTGTATATCACAATGGCAAGTATGGAATACTTCTCTTTGACTAGCAGACCCCAAAAGACCTCAGCTTGGTCAAGGGTAACATCCAGAGGGGTCTCCCGCCGTGGTATCCTACGGATCGCATAACCAGAACGAATGGGTACGTGTCTGCAACGATGCCATCGAAAAGTCTGAGCTGCTCTACGATGATGGCAAGCGTGGAAGTAGATATAGAACTCTTCAGCATCTAAAGGGGGGTCGTGCCACGCTGGCTTTGGAGCATAATGATATGTCTGATGTTCAGTACACGATTGTTGACGACTTCTGCAATGTCCGCACTCGGGTAGTTCCTTTTTTGATGTGCTGAACGTTGACGGACCATTCTTTCTGAGCTATGCATGAGGTCAGACGACATGTACATCGTGGAACTTAGATGACTTACCTTGTAGAAATCGCAATGAGAGAATACTTTGAATCCGAAGTAATAGCGCCAAAAACCCCGAGTAGATATATAGCAGGTTCGCAACTTTTTGAAGAACTCTCGGTCGGTTTGAGGGGTTGGAACTGAGGTATCCCATTGCGATAGCAGATAATCTCCGCCAACTTTGGAAGACATGAAGACATGACGTTGTAGAGATATTGGCTGTTGTTGGCTGACACTGGGCTGTGAGGCTTGGTTTGGAGTTACATGTCCTTGACTAGAGCCAGCCAGGGGATTCGAAGCTCCCTGGAGGTTGCTTGAACTCTGCGCCGGAAGACTCTGGGAATTCTGGGCGTTGAATAAATCTATCGTCTGCTGTGCTTGAGTAGCCGCGGCGTAATTCGACGACGTTGTGACACTGTATCGCAGCCAAACAATGTCGTTTTGCACGTTGGGACATAAGCCTGGGACCTGAGTCCATTTTGGGATGTCGATCCAGAAAGTCGTCCCGACATATTCCTGTTCTGATGTCAATGCATTGTGAACTCTTGCTAGGCCAGAAGAACTCACAAGCAAATTACTCATCATGAGTTCCAGGACCCCGAAACACTTGAGGGTCATGTGTGCTCTCTCTTCCTGGATCTGAACAGCCACGAGATAGATTACGACTGGTACAGCGGTCATGTACTTCAGAGTCGCCAAGAATTTTACCTACAATTCCCAACAACCTGTCAGTCTTGTAATGAGGAAGGATGATGAGACTTACCAACAGAGCAGTGCATAACAGTGCCATCATTACCACCAGCTTTCTTTTCCACCTCGTAGTCGTCAACTCTGTCTGCGTGCAACTTGCATGACGACTCTCGGACGTGTCCCTCTTGAATTGATCATAAAGCCTTCGTGCTATACCGCGAGGGACATCCATTGACTGTCGATCACCACACTCCTAGTCACCAGTCAAAATCAATCGACAACTCAAGACTAAACTTACACAAGACCAGGCAACACAAGAGGAGCCGAAAAAAGGATGGCTCAACTTTGATAACGGCCACCAGTTTACGGCGGATCCTATAGTCTCTTCAGCAAGGATCTGCACCTTCATCCTTAGGGATGTGAAGGAATTCTCCGAAATCGTGATTCTATCGGGCTTTGTATCTTTCAGCTTATACTTAAGCACTCTGATGGTTTTCACATGGCGGGATAGCTCAAACTTGAGCATGTTGCGCGGGTACAGGGACTGGATTATGTCTTCGTAGTCGTGGGCCAGATCATTGAGAAATTCTCCAACCAACCAATATTCCGACCTTCTCGGCATACGCTCTGGTTTGGCTACTATGGTGTCAATCTGTACAGTTTCATGTTGTACAGTGTCGATACTTACGTCCATGATACGGCAAGACAGATGGATACCACTCTCCATCTAAGATCTCTCTCAGTTCCCGATCCGACAAGTGGTCAGAGTATCTCAGTCTGTCTCGTGGACGGAACATGGTATCGGATAAGATTCAAGGTCAACGTAGCTCTTGCAAATTCGACGTGATATGAGTTCAAGGTAGAGAAACAGATTGCTCGCACAGACAAACAGCAGCAGAAGACCAGATTGTGATTGCAGGATGAGAAGCAGAATATATGCTTATCATTCCGTCCATAAGAGGGGCATTGCCGCCATCACAGCCTCTATCAGCCCCAGCCACTCAGGCTGAGTGATGGCTTGCATAACGCGGACGTCATAAATTAGGCAATCAATTGAAAGAGTTGTAGTAACTGATGGGTGTTTGGAAGTTTGCGGGTATGAAATTCAGATCAACAATCATTGCTCTGCTGAAGTGGTTGGAAAGGATGTTAGATGTTTGGTCGAGGGGCAAGATGGGAAGGGATCCTCGGGTCAACTTGCTGCTTCCACGCGGAAGTCCGCTGCTCGGCATGACTTTCCGCTTTCGATGTGCAGCAGAAATAGTATTCTGATAGTCAAAATGAAGACTCGTTGTCTCTGGAGAGGTGCTCGACTGTTTCAGATCATCCAAATGCAGTGTAAAACACATCTTGGATCCTGTCTTGATCTGTCTCAGTGTTAACAAGGACAAGAGACAAACACACAAAGATGGTTCTTTCATCAAACTCGGCCAGCGAAAGGAGAGGCTCTGATATCTGTCTGAGATACGATTTGTGTATGTATAAGCACAAGGGTATATGTACAGTAGGCCGCACCCTTCTTATCCTGTACATTCGAAGAAGACAACACTCCACTCCACAATACCACAATGAAGATCGTGCCGACACTCTCGCACGAAGATGACCCTCACGACGACGGCATACTACAACAAGAGATCGAAAGATGGTCTCGAAGCAACACCATGGGCACTCTCCTATCGCAACTCGGCTTCAACATACAGCAAGACTCAGAAAAGATCGACCTCTTGGCACAGCAAGTGATACGCTGGTCGTGGGAGATTCGGAGTGTACAGACATGCAGCTCGAAGCCAAAGCTAACATATCACCCTGTGCGCACGGCATGGCTGTGGATGGAAGAGTACGGAGCGGAGATATGGCCCCAGGAGAGCGAGAAGAGAAGACACCTGGATTCATCAACTGGTTTCGTATATCTCCGCGATCGTTCCATTTCCAGCGAGGCAACAGTCGAAAAAAGTCTGGACATCGATGAAAATATTGCCGAGTTCTGCTTCAGGAAGGGTACGCTGCATCCGTACAACTCAATGTTCCAGAATGTACTGCGATATTTCGCTAGCGTCCATGCCGGTCTCTGGCACGATGTCGATTACACCGTCTGTAGGGATTGGACTGCTGCGGAGTTGATGGCGGACTTCCTTGGATCGGAGCCATGGGTACCGCTGGATAACCTTCTCCCGCTTTACTATGAAGGAATCCTCTCCGAATCTGACGGAAGTTTTGAGAGCTGTGACAGTGACTGCAGCGCTTGCAATGGCTCGGAAAGTTCAGTAGGATCGAAGAAGCGTCCCGACATCCTTGATTGAAGACCTGCAAACACAGAACCCAGCGGTGGTCCTGAAATTCCCATGAGTGATATGGAAGGTTGAGAGCCGAACCAGGAGCGATGACTTTATTTCTTTTGGCCAGTTTCAGCCTTTTCGAGGAGGCTTATGCGAGTCTTGTATTCGCGTGGAGACTCAATCTTCTCATCTTTCTGGCCCATCAACTTGCCAATCAAACTGGGCTTGGTGTGTTTCCACATGCCGATCTGTTTCCTTTGTGCCTTTTCCATAGCTCTGCGATATTTCTCTTCCTTGTTACCGAATTCGCTGCCGAATTTTGCTTCGTATACGGTAGCCATGCCATTCTTGATCATTTCTAGACCAACATCTGTTTTCCAAAAGCCCCATTTCCAGTATGATACACTAGCGACAACTCTTTGGTATTGATCGAGGCGATAAATGTATGCTCTGACATAGCGCTTGTGCAGCAGAGTCCTCAACCATTCGAGTGCTTCTTTTCCAAAAGGTTGTTCCTTGTTACCGAAGTGAGCAGTCTCGGGGGCATCAACGCCTGCTATGCGGACATGGACTGTTTTATCCTTGAACTCCTTGAGAGTCCAGTCTTGCACCTTTCTAGAAGGAAGCCAGCCCCAACCAGTGAGACGGCCTCCTGGGGTATGAAACAAGCGGAAGTTGTCACCGTCCCCGACACGACTGACGTAACCATAGAGACTGCGTTTGTGGAAGTACGAAGGTGTGATGTATTGGGCTTCGGGAACACGGCGGAGGTGTCTGCGGTAGATACGGATCAGGGCGAGAGTGGAAAATGTCAAGATGGCAGTCGGCAGAATGGTGCGAGGAGACGAATAATGTGACCAGTCGGTGGCGTTGAGCGAGTCGGACCAGGCGACGGGCTTCTTCTTGTCCTTGTCAGACTCGGACGACTTGAGCCAGTCTGGCCACTGCATGATCGGGCGACTTTTCTGTGTTTTGGTTTGGAAACAGCAACAGGGTTTGGAGTCGAATGTGGAGTTTGCATGTGAACGCCGTCCTCGCATCCGAGCTTTGCGCTAGTGCTCCATTAGGCAGTCATGAGAAGTGGGTGTGTGCAGGGAGCGACTTGTTCCATGCTCTCATGCACAGAAATGTAGGTCAGATGAGAGCGCCATAGAGAGCACGATGGACTCGATGGTAGTTCACACATGTCGTTGTAACCTGCTTGACCGTGACGGAGATACAGATGGTCGAACCGGGAATATCGGCTCGAGTACGCGTGACGCAGGAGCTCCCCGCATGAGGCTTGAGCGACGATCGATCGTTCATGGTCAGATGCAGCTGCGGTGCCTGGCTCCTCGAGCTTCTGCCGTACCTGGATCCTTGAGCTTCTGCCTGCTTTATCATCCTCCTACCTTCCGAACACCATCTTCATAATGGGCGGCGGTTCTCATCCCAGCATGGCTCCAGCCTCTACCTACCCACGACTGGCTTCAAAGCCTGTGGGAAAGCAGATCCACAAGCTCTACACCGACAGACTGAGGCAGTTCACAGATAACGGCCAGTACAGAAACCAGGGCTTACTACCGTACACATCTATCTATGCCTTCCCTACTTATCACACCGAGATACTGATACCTGACTAGTAAGATCGAACCCAAACGTGCCTCGGGTCATCCTCACATCAAGCTCGAAGTCTACTCTCCGCCAGACCTCTCTCGTCCCACCTTCAAAGACGCAACTTCGCACGACTTCTCCCCTGCCGAGGTTGGTCAGTCCTTTGGTCCTAGTTGGTCTACCCACTGGTTCCGCGTTCACCTTACTGTCCCGTCCTCCCTCGTCGACGAGGAGCATCTAGAGCTTCATTGGGATGCAAACAACGAGGGTCTTATCTGGAATGAAAAGGGGGAACCTCTACAAGGTCTTACTGGAGGAGGCGAGCGTGTCGAGTGGATCCTCCCCAAGTCCTTCCGTGATGGCAAGGAGCATGTCTTCTACATCGAAATGGCTTGCAATGGCATGTTCGGAAATGCTCCTGGAGGTGACAGCATCCAACCCCCTCGTCCAGACAGGTACTTCCAGCTGCAGAAAGCCGATATTGTATCCATCAACCTGGAGGCGAGAGCTCTGTATATCGATTTCTGGATCATCGGAGATGCTGCCAGAGAGTTTCCCGAAGACTCCTGGGAGGAGCATCAAGCTCTCCAAATCTGCAACTCCATCATGGACACTTTCATTGCGGGCAATGGGAGCAACGATTCCATTGCAGAGGGCAGGAAGATCGCGAAGAAGTACATCGGAGATGTCGACTCTTCCAAAGTCTACGACTCTGACGAATCTGCTTTGATCACTGCTATCGGCAACTGCCATATCGACACGTGCTGGTTGTGGCCGTGGGCAGAGACTAAACGTAAAGTCGCTCGTTCATGGTCTAACCAATGTAACTTGTTGGAGCGATACCCAGAGCACCGTTTCGTCGCGTCTCAAGCCCAGCAGTTCAAATGGCTAGAGCAGCTGTATCCCTCTGTTTTCGACCGCGTCAAGAGCAAGGTCAAGGAGGGTACCTTCCAGCCCATAGGTGGATCCTGGGTCGAGCACGACACGAACATGCCCAGCGGAGAGTCGTTAGTCCGCCAATTCATCTATGGCCAACGTTATTTCGAGAGTCGATTCGGTGAGAGATGCACCACTTTCTGGCTTCCTGATACCTTTGGTTACTCGACTCAACTACCTCAAATCTGCCGACTTGCGGGAATGACGAGATTCTTCACCCAGAAACTCAGCTGGAACAACATCAACAACTTCCCACACAGCACTTTCAATTGGGTCGCACTCGATGGCAGTCAAGTCGTTTGCCACATGACACCTGCCGAGACGTACACTGCCGAGGCGAACTTTGGCGATGTAAGACGCAGTATCACCCAGCACAAGTCCATGGATCAAGACCCAACCTCGCTTCTTGCATTCGGAAAAGGAGATGGAGGTGGTGGTCCAACCTGGCAGCACATTGAGAAGCTCAGAAGATGCCGTGGCATGAGTGACAAGGTCGGCCTTTTGCCTCGTGTCAAGATGGGCGATTCAGTTGATGACTTCTTCGCTCGCCTGGAAAAGAGAGTTGAAGAAGGACTCGAACTTGTGACTTGGTATGGTGAACTCTACTTTGAACTCCACAGAGGCACATACACCACACAGGCCAACAACAAGTGGAACAACCGCAAATCTGAGATCATGCTTCATGACATTGAGTATCTTGCAACATTGGCCAGTATTCAGGACGCTGTTTCGAAGGACAGCAAGAAGTACAAGTACCCTAAAGAGGACATCGACGACATGTGGGAAAACGTCCTTCTGTGCCAGTTCCACGATTGCTTGCCTGGAAGTTGTATCGAGATGTGTTACGATGATTCTGATGAGGTAAGTCAAACATGCAGCACAAACAGTTCGAAGCTAACAGTTCGAAGCTGTATGCAAAGGTCTTCAAGACTGGTAAGAAGGTCTTGACCGAAGCTCTTCATGCTCTTGGATTTGACGACAAGTTATCCCATGATAATGAGCTTGTCGCACTAAACACCCTTGGGTGGAACCGCAACGAAATAAGCTCCCTGCCATCGCCTGATCAGACAAGTCGCTATGGTTTGCTCCAAGGCGAGACTGGTGTCATGTCTGTCACAGAGATGAGTCAAACTTCCGCTCAGGTGGAGATAAAGGACATGGGCAAGGACGTCTTCCACCTGATGAACAGCCAGTACTTTGTCGAGATTTCCAAGGGTGTCATCACTCACCTATACGACAAACAAGCCCATCGCGAGGTCGTTCCTAAAGGCCAGAAGGCGAACCAACTGGTAATTTTCGATGACAAGCCACTCTACTGGCAAGCATGGGATGTCGAAGTCTTCCATCTCAATTCGAGAAAAGAGCTCCACGCAACAAGCTCGTCTATCATCACCGAAAATGGTCCTCATCGTGTCTCAGTACAGACGACAACGAAGATCTCCGAAAAGTCATCTATCACGACCACAACCTCGCTCTCATTCGCACCGGAAGGAGGTCACTCATACATTGAGACCGAGGCAGAAGTTGACTGGCATGAGGACATGAAGTTCTTGAAGGTCGAATTCCCAACCACAATTACCAACACCGAGGCTTCTTACGAGACTCAATACGGTATTGTTCGACGCCCAACACATTACAACACCACATGGGACATGGCCAAGTTCGAAGTCTGCTGCCACAAATGGGCTGACCTCTCAGAAAACGGCTTTGGTGTCAGTATCCTGAACGACTCGAAGTACGGCTTCGCAACTTGCGGCAGCCTAATGCGTCTCTCTCTGCTGCGCGCACCCAAAGCCCCCGATGCTCACGCGGACATGGGCAAGCACAAGATTCGCTGGGCAATCCTTCCTCACAAGGGTCCTCTTGATCATCGCACCGTTCGCGCTGGCTTTGAATTCAACAACCCTATGGCGGTGCACTCCCATCCCAAGGCCTCAGACATCAAGGGCTTGATGACCTCGTTCAAGTTGTCTAAAGACAGTGATGAGGGCTTGGTTCTTGACACCATCAAACGTGGTGAGGACGATGAGGATGTTAGCCGCGGGGATCTTCCCAAGCGTAAAGGCAGAAACGTCATTATTCGTGTCTACGACAGTCTGGGCGGAAGGTCTCGTGGTTCGATTGAGGTCGGTCAGGTGCCGATTGCGAAGGTGTGGAAGTGCAATGTCTTGGAGGACGACATTGAGGAAGTTCATCTCGCCAAGGGTGCCTTTGACATTGAGTTGAGGGCTTTCGAAGTTGCCACTTACAGACTCCAGCTGCAGTGATGAAACAGCGATGAGGTGGGAGTATCATGAGTCGTTGCGATTCACTCTATATATAGCATGCATTCGTAAAGCTGCTGTGCAGCATTCTACTTAATATCCTCTCTTCCTGTTTACCACGTTGATGAACTTCTCGCCCTTCTGTTTGTGCTCCAACTGCAACTCAAGAATCTGGAAGGCTCGATCGACATAAGCCTCGCCATTGCCGCTGATGTGAGGCGTAACGATGACATTGTCCAGGCCCCATAGCTCACTGTCCGAAGGGAGCGGTTCAGGGTCTGTGACGTCGAGCGATGCTCCTGCCAAAGTTCCATCCTTCAAGGCTTCGATCAGTGCTGGCTGGTCAATGATGGGTCCTCTTGCGATATTGGCGATGAAGGCTGGTTTCTTGCCATCTTGGCTGAGGAGTTTGAACTCTTCCTTAGACAAGAAGTGAGTCGTTTCTTTAGTGAGGGGGACGGAAACGAGCAGGAGATCGATGTCTTGTTTGAGGAAGTCGTGCAAGGACTCCTTGTCCAGACCAGAGTACCAAGCCGACGGGATTGAGCCGTCTATGTCACCGGTTCCAGGCACAATGTAGCCGGCGTCTTTCTTCTTTTCAGGAGTGTCCTTTGGCGATGCTGTGAAAGCAATGACATCCATACCTGACAGAGTCATTAGCTTTGGGGCGGAATAAATGTCGGGATGACTCACCCATGGCTTTGGCTACTCTGCCGACTTGACGGCCAATACTTCCATAACCAAGCACTCCTACACGCATGCCAACCGAATCTTTGACTTTGTAGCCGTCTTTGGCCCACCTGCTTTCCTTTTGAGCCTCATAAAGCTGGTTGTACCTATGGGTGTGAATGAGATGGGTCATGATAACCCACTCAGCAATCTGCGGGCCATGAACACCCGACGCTGTGGCAATAGGGATTTCAGTATCGGTATAGATGGGATGGCTAGCGAGCTGGTTAGACCCAGCAGAGAAAAGCTGGATAAAGTCTAGCAAAGGAGCATCCTCGGCTTTAGGCGGCAGAGCAGACAAGGTCAAGAGCACAGTAGCCTCTCTCCAGAGCTCTTTGGGGACCTCCTTTTCCAACTGTGCGCGGTCCTTTGTCCAGGGGACATTGCGGTAGGTTATCTTGAGGTGAGGGAACTTGGATTGGAGTTTCTCAATGGCGGCGTCTGGCTTCTGCATGGGCAGTGTGACCAGGACGGCCTCTTTGTGTTCGCCTCCTCCCATAATCGCTTTTGAACGCTGTGGTAGATGACGGTTGATGAGGGATTGTAGGTGTGTTGAACAGAGTTTCTTTGTTGTTCAGATAACAAGTCGATCGGAGGTGAATAATCAATGTGGTGGTTGGTTGATAACATATAGGGCAACGATGACGTGCGCAGTCGCACCTTCCGGGTCGAGCAGTCGTCGGCCCGGGGCATTGCGGAGGACCTCTTTTCTACGTTGCGACACAGCACAACAGCGAAGAAGCGATACATTGATCTGGCAAACGCCATGAGCGCTCGGCGTCCGCTTGTCTCTTCACGTTGGGTTGCGGATCATGCAAGAACTCATGAAGTCAGGACCGACCACGTTGTAGGAGTTTCTTGCCGAGTGCTCTCTGCCAATGAAAAACGAAGAGCTGCGTCGCGAACGCTTTCCGACGACGACTTTCTGATCCATATCTACAGTGCTCGCCTCTAGACTTCGAGCTGATATATGAGACAATTCCACCGGGGGAATACTGCTTCAACGTCCTGCCACATACACTTCTCATCCGGTCGCCATTCGCCATGCGAGTCAAGCCGATGCCTCTCCACATTTCATCCTGACGTCTCTTCCTTGTACCCTTCTGGAAGAACGTACACCATTACACACATCGAAGCTCGCGTGCGGGCCGTCGGCATCGATTTCGATAACCTGAACGGTCGATGACTCGATGTCAGGGCTCGGATTGCCGACGCTTGTTCCACCTCGACTTCTTCTATCGAACCATCTTTGCCAAACGTATCTGTCTCAAATTGCAAAGACAGTGCGACATGTGTACCACAGACTCCAGTAACCTGCATTTTGATGCACCGAATCAACTCCAGTGCTTTATGGATTGCAATGCTCCAGGTGTTGCCATAAGGCTCAGCCGTTGCCAATTCTCATGAATCTCCGGAGCGGCAGTTGAGAAATGTATGGTACCAACGTCCAACCGTACAACGCCTTCCGTACATGTTCTATATGTTCGGGGCCAGATCCATATGCGCACTCATCGAAATCGCAGCAGCTATAACTCGGCCAAATCCAACTCAAAATCGCATTTTGCTTCATCGACCATTAAACACCTACGTAGAAGGGGCAGTCGACGCCTTGACATTTGATATTCTACGGGCGTCGGCGCCTTATAAGGTCTGCGATGGTTCACGTGCTTGCATTGGTTGTTTCTGTTCTGTCGTTGTCATGGATATCGGTTTGCGTACGGTTTTGGATCAAGATTTTCATGATTGGTCGTACTCGATGGGATGATTGGATCTTGCTGTTGGGAGTGGTATGTCTGCTGCTCGTGCTGTAGCGATCCTAGCTGACCATGTACAGATTCTCTTTAGCGGCCAGTGCGGCTGTGTGCTGGGCATGATCAGTAACACTTCACCAGACGTCACTACCTACATGTTTATGGCCGCTTACAATCTCTCATTCATGACCTCCGTATGCGTCAAAACATCGTTTGCGCTCTCCCTAAACAGATGTTTCGCGGAGAGATGGCAGCGCCTGCTCGTCACGAATATGACGCTCGCATTCTATATCTACGCCATAACTCGCATTTTTGTTGACCTGTTCTTCTGCGGACTACCCGGGGACACTGCCCACAAAGAGAGCTTAGCGCAATGCAAGCACTGGCCAAACATGTTGATCTGGTGGTTGGCCGCCTCAATTTTCAACGCCGTCGTAACCTGGATTTATATACTGCTCCCTGCAGTTGTTATCTGGACGTCCAGGCTCAGTCTCAGAGTCAAAATTTCGGTTTCAACCATTACCGTGGTTGGCAGCTTGAGTGGTATAGCCGCTATCTTCCGCGTCTTGGGAACTGGTAGTTTCACGACTTTGAAGAAATTCAACCCAACCGATCTCAGTATCATCTCCTGTGTCGTGCTTGAGATGGCTTTCGCCATTATCGCAACGTCCATGACCAACTCGACTCGACTCCCAACCATACTGGCCCAAAGCAAGAAACACGCTCCAGTACCGACGAACACGGCTGGCATATATCTGGAGGAGGGTACTTCGGACTTCATCAAGCTGTCGCCTATCATCTGTCCACAGAAGCTCACTGGCAGTGATCCATGGAGCTCAACAAAGGCACTGGAAGATATCCCTGCCCTTGAGAAAGAGACGCTTGCATTGCCAACACCCATGCCCAAAGCCAATCGCTTCTCATGGTCTCGCCCTTTGGAAGAACAAGAATCACTGGCTGCGAAACCAGCCAGGCTAACGCTGATCATTGATGATATCAGCGATGACGAGGATGATAATTATGATGGGAGCAAGGGATCACAGGAGATTGCAAAGACTCTTTCGAATGTTTAAATATTGAGTTGTTGTTCAGTCCAATCAATATCCGTTTCTTTTTCAAAGTTCACTCGTGACAATTGATCCGTGACCGTGATGTTCTCGTCGTGTCGAACTCTGTTCCGGGTGTTCGTGGGGCCTAAAGGTGTCAACGGCTATACCATATTACCCCTGAATTTGGCGTTCTCTCTACAGTGTAGCAGCAGCAGTATAAGAAACAATAATCCCCCTCCTTTCGCTTCGGTATACTGACGGATGACTTGATATTCTCTCTTGGTGCCTTCGTTGTGTCCGTGATTCTCCGAGTTGCCTTCTGTTGGATTCGATCACTGCGGCGCTTTAAGCTTCCCGTCACTCGTGACCGTGTTATACCGAGAATGAGTCTGGATAGCATCGCTAGTGAGCGAGAACCCTGAGCCGACTGCTTAGTAAACCAGTTTTCTCATCGAAAGTCGTTTCCTTTGCAAGTCTTCATCTATAACTCTGGTGATGTTTGTGGCATCGAGGCGTAGATATCTTGTTACATCCATGTGTATAATTTTGTTTTCAATGCCCCTTTTGGCCTCTGTCGAAGACTTTCGCGTATTATTCTCTGAGTTAGCTTCCAGTATCTGCAATGCAATCAGAGCAACCTATGGACTGGTGCAGTGCGCGATAGGTTGACGTAAATTTTGCATTCTGAGAGCTCGTTTCCAGCTTAGTCATAGGAGCTCCATTGGTATAGGCGAGTTTAGCATTCAGTCAGTCCACCCTACCGAAAGTGCAAGCTTTCCCTAGCCCTAAGGTAGAGTATAAGAATCTCTCTCGTCCCCTTCCCTCTTTTCTTCCCTCCATCTTTCCTTTTCTCCCGACACTCCTAACGCACCGAGCGTATTTCCAGCTAAGTACCCTCTTCTTTCTCTCCCCTCTCTCCCCAGCACACCTCCCTAGCACCTCCCCCTTCGGGCAAAGGGACCTCTGTTTTGAGGCACTAATAAGGAAGAGATCTCTCGCCTGCAGGCTTAAATGAATACCAAGAGAGGTGTACTTCCAAACAGACTAAAAACTTAAGAAATTCTTTGCTATTAGGCTTAAATGAAATATCGCCGAAGAAGACGTCTGTTTGGGACAAGTCCTGAGCTGATTGCGAAGGGTGTGTGTTTTGCTTTTTGTATCTCGTTTCATGTCATTGGTGTGTTTTATTGATGATGCTGCTGATTTGATCCAGGGGTAGAGTGAAGCTGTGGTTTGATCCCATGTGCTGATGGTATGTCGAGAGACTGCCACTAGTGGTATCTCGAAAGATTGCCACGACCGTTTTTTTTCGATGTGTCGCTGGCATTCGTGCTGGGACTTGTAGAAGAAATGTTGATGGCTGTCATTTCGTAGTTCGTGATATAGATCATGTTTCTGTGATCAGCGTCATCGTTCGCTGTGACTCTGCCACTGTCAGTCGCTGTCCGGTGCTCGTCTAGCTCGCCACAATGTTGTACTCGCCATCGTTATTCGTGCGCGCCGAAGCCTCTCATCGTCCGCTTCTATGATCGTCGTGTGCCGTACTTACTCTACCATCATGCCGTCCACGAAAGTCCATCGCGATGATCGTGTTTCCTCCCTGTGCCAAGCTCTCGCGTACGCCATCGTCATCAGATCTTGGATTGTTCGCTCCTGCTATCGTAAGCCCCTACGCGATGCGACTCGACCAACAGTACGACAACCGATCGTACCTGCCCCTGATCGCTCTCAGCCCTTGGATACTCGCCGACCAACGCAAAAGCTAGATATACATACTTGCGAGAGCCTGTCAGCTTCTTTGACGTCGTCTTGCCCTGCCGTCGGGGAGCATCGTGTCCATCGTAGATTGTTCGAGTCGTCCTGGCACGTCCGTATATCCTATCTTCGTCTCTCCTCGACGTTCGTCGTGCTCGTCTTTTCATCATGCTGGCCGCAAGAGTCGGTCGTAGAGTCTACGAGTTCCCCGTTGTTGTTGTCGCCGCCGCCGCCGCCGTGCCCGGTATTCCTTCTGAGACTGGTTACGCCGTCCTGAAGATTGGTCAACCTGCCTGACGCTGCCGTCTCACCACCAAGCACCGGCGCGACAGACATAGCACTCGAAAGATAGTAACTAGCGTGTCACGACCTCAATAACAGAGGAGCTGTCAGCAGTAGACATGGCAAAAGGAGGATTCTGTTACAAAGGAAAGGCCGAAGGACAGGATGTAACGTCAAAAAGATTACAGCACAAGCACAGCAGACAAGGATAAGACAGAACAATGAATGTAAAAGAGGCTTTTGCATTGTAACAAGCAAAGGGGTAAGGTATGCAGACAACAAGCAGAAACCAGTAACCATGCATAACAGCAACCGAAGAGCAAAGAAGAAAAGTATGTGACCCAGCTTTTTATCTCATCTGAAGAAACGGCCCAGCACAGCGCCACTTAGACTGCTCGCAAGACCGCTGGCAGAGAAGGCCCCGGTTGCGATATTCGTGGCCTGGCTGAATTTGTCGCAGCGCGAGAAGGCAAGGGTATTCGTGACTGCCAAGACAATAGCGATAACTAGTAGAAGTGTCAGCAAAAGAGCTTTGAGAAGAGCAAGGAGAGGATTCAAACATACCAACCAAACTCAACCAAATAAAATGCAACCTGAAGATCGCAACAAAACCCAACACGACCCAACTAACCGGCTGCGAATACAAGGCCAACCAGAAGAACCTCTTATCCGTAGCATTGATATGTCTAGTCTCCGGATCCGCAGACTCAAACACCCAATTTCCATCTCCAGAGGTAGCATTGACTTCATTCCACCAACGCAAGCCCACCAATCTTCTTCCAGCAATGTTTTTGAGGTAGTAGAAGTCGATAGCCAGCAGGACTATCGTGATGATGAAGATGAGGACGTAGTTTTTGCTGAAGTAGAGGCCGAAGAGGTAGGTTAGGATACTTGCTGTGAGGGTAAAGAGGTTAGTGGTAGGTTTGGGGGGACAGGGGGAAGGTAGAGAAAGCTTACAGAGGCGGAAACCGAGGAAGCAGAGGAGGGTTATGGGGTGCGAACTTAGTCGCCAGCTCAGAGAGCCTTGCTGGGGTGCGTCCATGGTGATGGGACTTGTGATAAGTGAAGGAGATGGTTTGCGACACGCAGCTTGTCTAGAGGCAGCTGCTATCGGACAGCGCAGCTAGGGGACGCGTTGTATGTTTGACTCGTGCTCAGGAGCCTGCTATTCCTTAACTGGTGTGTCATGTGGTTTGACGAGTCAACGATATGTGGGGTAAGCTCCGCGATGCCGGTTCCGTCCCTCGGCCATGATCGAGCCCCCACCATGATGGCATCCCATGTCCATCTCTCTCTTGAACCTCGTCACAGAATCATTGTAAAGAAGCAAGGATGGCAGCTTCTCCAATTGTGCGTCGAGCACTCCTCTATGGTAGATACAGCAAACCCTACATTACATACGACCATCTAGCTAAGTTACGAACACAGTGCCCGGCTCATCAATGCGCTTTCTCGAAAAGTCACGAGGCGTAGCCGTCGACACTATCTGCTACGATCTTGAGGACTCGGTGACCCCAGGCAAAAAAGCAGAAGCACGCTCAAATCTCCAATCCATTCTTTCTCGAGAGCGAGTGCCAGGCATCAAAGAACAGGCCGTACGCATCAATTCCGTCGATAGTGGATATGCCCTCGACGACTTGACTCAAGTTCTCAAAGCACCCAATCTCGATGCCCTGGTTATCCCAAAAGTAAACAGTGCTTCGGATTTACACTTTGTTACCGATGTTATCCGTCATGCTCTTCCCGAGCGACATGGACCAGATGCCAAATCCCCGCTTCGATTGATTGCGTTGATTGAATCGGCAAGGGCAGTCATGGATTTGTCTGCCATCTGCAAGGCTTCACCATATCTGAGTGGTCTCATCTTTGCTGCTGAGGACTTTGCTCTTGATCTGAGTATCACGCGTACGCCCGACCTCAAGGAATTCCTGTATGCGCGATCGGCTATTGCCACGGCGGCTAGAGCGTTCGATCTTCCTTCTACCATTGATTTGGTCACGACTGCATTCCGTGGCGAGCAGGGCCAGCAGGTGCTCAAGGAGGAAAGTGAGGGCGGTAAGAGGATGGGCTATAACGGCAAACAATGTATCCATCCCAGCCAAGTTGAGCTGGTCCAAGACATCTTCAGCCCTAGCCAGGAAGAGGTGGAGTATGCCGTGAGGGTGGTGATAGCGGATGAAAAGGCAGATGTCCAAGGTCGAGGCGCATGGACATTGGATGGAAAGATGATCGACGTGCCTGTAGTAGGCAAAGCCAAAGCAGTCGTCAAAAAGGCAGAGTTGTGTGGGCTTGACGTTGTATCTGTGCGGGAGAAGTTCAAGGACCAAGAACCAGAGTAGAAGAATGCAAGAAGAGTTGGCTCTCAAGAAGCGTCTTTGGCGTATGCGAGTGCTCTGTGGCCTCTCTCTTGACCAGGCCCGTTCCCGTGCCCGTCTCTCCAGCAGTCCTGGCAGTAGAGGTCGCCGTCGCAGCCCACACATTTGATGGTGGCGTCTTCGTTGCATATGCAGCACCAGCTTTCCATGTCTTCGTCTGTGTACTTGGGCAAATTTGACTTGACACTCTTCTGAATGTTGACAGGCTTGTTTGCTGGGTTGAAGGAAGGTACTCCAGGTAGTGAAAGAGACGCGAATCGCGCCGAGAGAGCATCATCAACGTTGTCGTTCTGGTTGGGAGCAGGCGACGACGGCAACTCAGTAGGCGCAGAAGGCAATGACAGCCCATTGTCACCATCTTCCTCTTTCTTCTCCTCATCTGTATCTTCCTCATTGTCAACACCACCGTACTTCTTGTCAAATTCAATCTCGGCGAGGATACGCTGTACGTAGTCATCCGCTTCCACGTCATCTTTCTTGTCTTGATGTTCCTCCTTGTCCTCGTCTTCCTCGTCCTCGTCTTCGTCCTCAAGTCCCGGCTTGATGACTCCAACTTCAATATCCAGCTCTTTATCTTTTGCCTCAGTCTCTTCGGCGGGCAGGGCACTCTTGGCTTCAGCCATCAAGTCGCGGATGCGCTCGCCCTCGTCACGCTGGACTGACCACTGGTCTTCGGGTCCGAGATCCTGAAGCAGTTCTTCGATTGTGCGATCATCTTCTTCGTTGTGTTCTGTATCTTGTGTTTCTTCAAATGGCGCTGCTAATGTGTTGTTGGGCGTCAAGCTGCGGAATCTCGCTGTGAGATCGGAGTCGGTGGTTCGTTGTGGTGTTGATGGTGGGTCGAGAGTGTCTGTCTTGGATAGTGTGACTGGAGACTTGCGCAGAGCGTTTAGTCTAGCGAGGAGGGCATCATCTGAGTCAGGCATCGTGGTGTGTAGGTTTGAGGTTTATGTTCAATGGTCAGAGGTTCGATTATGTCGTGGTTTGGGGTTAATTGGAGACAGATGGGTGACCCTGGTCGAATGCTTGGCTTGACCTTTCGAACACGATGAAATAGGTAGAATCAATGTGACCGAGTAATATATCCGTTTGTAATGATAGATGATAGAATAAGTTATCTCAGTAGTCTACGAGGTCACCAACAAGTAATCGTTGGTACTTGTCAACCACCTCTCTGGTCTTCATCAACACGCTAGCAGCGAGCATACGAATCCTCTCACCCTCTTCATCACCTCCGCCAACTCTATCAAACACAAGTTCCACCCACTCTTGTGTCTCGATCAACTGTTTCGAGTGCTCTTCTGCCAATCGGCGTTTGTCATCATTCATATCCAGCAAAGTTAGAGTTGCGAAAAGGACAGCCTCCAACACACTGACATCCGCCAATGCATTCGTCCTCACACTCAAGATCAACTCCCAAAACTCTGCTGTCATCTGAGGAAGACTGATAGTCCCTGATCCAGCCGCATGTAAGATCAGTGACAGAGTCTTGAGGTAGGTGCTAAGCAAAAAGGGCTGGAAATGCACATTTTCCGCTCCGTATGCCTGTAGATTCTGCCACCATCTTCCAGTCAGAGGGAAGAAGAAGCCTTCTGCCACAATCTTGGCCAATGCGTTTGGAATAACCTTCTTTCTCTTCTTCTCGACTTCCATACGTGATGAAAATGTTCTGACCTTCAGGATGTTTGGGCCGGACATCTTGTCAGCTGCATCAAGCGCCATGGGCTGAATCATGGATCTTTCCAGCCTGGATGCGATTAGGGCGACGGGCGCGTTTCTCTCAGCGGTGTACATCTTGTGCAGTCTCTCAGGAAGCTGTTTGCTGGGGAACGATGTTGCTGCAATCTTGGGATTGAGGTCCTCGTCCTCATCCTTGTAGCCAGCCAGCTCTCTTGCGCCCAATCCTAGAACGCTTAGAACGGTAGTTCGTTGACTCAAGGAGTAGTCTCCATCGAAGACCTGTCGTGCGAACCATGGTGCCATCTGTGCAGGGCTCGATACGAGTACTGCAATCAGTGCCTGCAAGCGCAGCTCTAGGAAGTCTTCCATGTCGAACGTATCGCCGAGTCCTACCAGAATCGATGCGAGCTCGAGTGCATGATCACTAACTTCTTTGCCGAACGAAGTTTTGCGACGGATCAAAGCAGCAGCATTTTTCAACGCCAGACTATGCCGGTCGTAGTTCTCCGAGTCATTCAGCCCAGCCATCAGATCTCGGATGTATACCGGAGCCTTTGGCTTGTCACGATTGATCATAGTTGGATCCTCATCCTCATCTTCGGGATCCGAATCTGGCTTGGCGTAAGGCACAAGATCGTCGTCTTCCTCTGAGTCGTCCAGGACTTCCATAATTCTAGGTCCTTGAGGTTCTTCTTGGATGATAGACTTAGGTGTTGGCTTCGATTGCGTAGGCTTCTTCGTTAGGCGTGGTTTTGCAGTGGTCGCAGGGCCGACTTCTGTGATCTTATTGACGCCGAAAACTTCTTTGATATCCTTGAAGGAACCAATTTTGTCATCAACCTTGACAAGCCTTTGGTACCACTTTCCTTCGGGTGTTTTCAGGTCGTCGATATCAAAGTTCATCTTAGATCCTGGCTTGTCCACAAGATCTGATATGGCCATACCGACTACCATACCGAGGAATCGAGCCCTCGGTGAGGACGAGTTCAAGCGATTTGACATTCCGTTCAGATGTGCGCTTGAGCGAGCCATGATGAACAAAGACATTGGTTGAGCTCTGTGTGCATATCCCGCAAGCAGGAGTAGGATCTGAGCGCAGGCCTCCTGCTGTAGGATTGGTGAATGCTTTATGAAAATGTTATCACCGAATCTCTTCATAATCTTCTCCATGAGATCTTGAATGGGATCCTCGAGCATATTTGCGGTCCCTTTGCTTGCGTGGGCGAAAGCAGAAACCGCTGCTCGACGCAGATTAAACGACTCTGACGCATTTAGCACTGGATCAGATAACCATGTCTCGAGGTGGGCTCTCATAGCCTCATTATCTCCTATCGGCTCTACAACTGTAGCTGAGGTAGCAGCGATCGTGGACGGCGTTTCCGTCAGAGAGTCGTCAAAGTCTGGGGGTGATGTGAGATCTAGGCATTGTTTCGACAAGACTTTGAAAGTCTGGTCAAGGAATTGCCTTTGATCGTGTACTTGTAAGTTCTGCAGCAATGACTGCAACAGCGCACCCGCATCTGGCGACTCGAATGTAATACGGGTATGAATCTCCTCGACGACTCGAACTGGAAGATATTTAGTTTCTGAATCCTCCTAAGAGCTCAGTTTGTACATCTCACCTGGATAACCAATTCCGAGAGCTTTGCCGCAAAGTTGAGCTGCGGCTTTGCATGTGCTCGTGTTTTTTGTCGTCTGCTGTAACATTGTGCAACCATTCCTGCCTAGCCATGCAGAGTATTTGGAGCCATTTGAGAGCCAGGAGGGCTCAAATTGACCTTCCGCAGACTTCATTGTATCCTCGGCTTCTGCTACAGATGCAATGATTTTGCCTGTTCCTACCAATGTGAGAAACTCTTTCCACAACAGCGTCCGCTTCGCCTGACTTTCGACAAGTCTGTCGATGTCAGTATACACATCCTGAGCCAAGCTATCTGAGTCCAGCAATTGCGAGAAGACTGATGTCAGATCGGATAATGGCCGCGTCGAGCCTGATCCTTTTACACCTTGGCGGCTTGATTTGTGCTGTGAGATCACAAGACGAAGTTTTGCGAGTATAGCACCAATACCAGCTACACTTTTCAGACAGTCTGCGATCAAGAGATTTGTTTGATCATCACTGCCCCAGAAGTCCGGCAGAGTTGTGTTTATGAGTTCGGTAACTACTTTGGCGGAAGATGGTGTAGGTATTCTGATGTCGAAACCAGCGGACTGTTGGAATGGCTGGTTCAAGAATAACAGAAGGTCATGGAGTGTATCTGCATCTGGACTTGAACGTAGAAGGTGTAATACTTCGTCGGTCGAAGTAGGTGAGTTTCGAACAGGACGAACTTTAGGTCTTTCCTGGATGATCTCCTCGGAGACGAGTTTCTTGTCAGTCGGCTTTGATCTAAAAGAAACGGTTGATACGGCTGTCAGAAAATCGCCCATGGCTCGATTTTGGTTGCGACTTGCTGGTGGTTTTAAGAATAGTCGAAGCAGGACTCCAACACGACAACTCCAAGCGAGCACCTGGACCGTGCATGTGTTGCGCTTAACCCCGCTAATACCGCGGGACAGACGCGATGACATCGACCTTTGGAGCATCTCAAACATCAAACTTGCACACCCAATTCAACCAACCCGGCTCGACCATGGCTACAGAAGTTGCATCGCAGCCCGATGCCGCTCAAGGCATGACTAGAGATCGCACGAGATGGTCAGTAAGATCCTCTGTCCACCATCTAACCAAGACTAATGCAGTCTAGGAAGCACCTGGACACCATCCTCTCACGCAGCGGAGCCTTCACAGACCCGGACTTTGTGCCTGGCGACCAAGTCATTCAAACTCTTGAGTCAGCAAGAGTCCTGTATGTGTAGATCTACTTTTTGGTAAACTTCTTAGAGCTAACTTGCGACAGAGTCATGTTTGTGCAGCCCGAACTCCATATCGTACACCGACCTAACCCTTCACAGCGGAGCCGGTGGACTTGGATGCGAGATCCTCAAAAACCTCGCCCTTTCTGGTTTCAAAAACATCGATGTCATTGACATGGGTACGCCATGCCCTCTCCGTCTACTTGCTCCATGCTGAACGACCGAATAGACACCATCGACGTATCCAACTTGAATCGCCAGTTCCTCTTCCGCCAGTCAGACGTCGGATCATATAAAGCTGAAGTGGCTGCACACTTCGTCGAGAGTCGTGTCAAAGGCGTCAAGATTACTCCATACTGCGGCAAGATTCAGGACAAAGACGAGGATTACTACCTGCAGTTCAACATTATTGTCTGTGGCCTCGATAGCATTGAAGCAAGAAGATGGATCAATGCTACTTTGGTCGGCATGGTAGATGGTGACAACCCCGACAGTCTGAAGCCCTTAATCGACGGCGGCACCGAAGGTTTCAGAGGCCAGTCTAGGGTCATCCTTCCTACCGTCACAAGCTGCATCGAGTGTCAGCTGGACATGCATGCTCCTCGCGCTGCCGTACCTCTGTGTACCCTGGCCACCATCCCTCGTCAACCCCAACACTGTATCGAGTGGGCCCATCTCATCGCTTGGGAGGAGGAGCGCAAAGGTAGGGATAGCGTCAGACGGATCTGTTGTTGCTGAGACACTAACATGTTCTAGACATAACTCTCGACACTGATGACACAGAGCACATCTCTTGGCTGTTCGCGAAGGCCCTGAAGCGTGCGCAAGAGTTCAACATCCCAGGTGTCACATACTCGATGACTCAAGGAGTGGTCAAGAACATCATCTCAGCAATTGCATCGACCAATGCAATTATTGCAGCTTCGTGCTGCAACGAAGCCTTCAAGATCGCGACTGGCACCAACCCCTTCTTGGGCAATCCCGGAACCAACAACTACATGATGTACAGTGGTGATGACAGCATCTACACATACACATTCGAGCACGAAATGAAAGCCGACTGTCCCGTGTGCGGCAACCTGGCCAAAGAGATCTCGGTTAAGAAAGAGTGGACCTTGCAGGACTTTGTCGAACACCTGGCCGAGAGACCTGAAGCACAACTCAAGAAGCCGTCCATCAGAACCGAGGAGAAGTCGCTCTACTACTCAGCACCTCCCAGTCTCGAGTTGCAGACCCGGCCCAACTTGAAGCGCAAGCTGGATGAACTCTTGTCTGACGGACAGGAAGTGGGCGTTAGCGACCCTGCTTTCACCATCGACTTCAAGTTCAAGGTCCGCTTCATGTAGAATGACGAGTTGCATAGGAAGCGAGGATGATGAAGGTTGTTTTTGAGGATTGATGGGACGAAGCATAGCGAAGGCGTTTCGGGATGGATCATAGCTCCAGGAAGAGGACCACTTAGCGTCACACACCATAGTCGAATGAATTTACAAAACCGATCAAGCAAACACTTGTTAAAGAAATGGTGATATATAATTGTAGATACAGATTTGGTCGGTGGGGCTGACGACGCCTCGGTCCACTCGTGTCTGGAGCTTCGCGTCCCTCAAAAGGGGCAGGCAGTTTAAACAGGAATTATTCATATAGAAACACGCAACAATGAGTGCAAACCTGCCGATACCATGAGCCATCAATATGCAACGTCTTACTCGACGTCCAAGGATGAAGGCCGATTGACCAGCATGTGGCAGCGGCTGGTGCGACAGTCGCAGTACGACGCCAAAGGAAAACCGAGGACGAGACTGGCCATTGTCCGCCGACGACTACTGAGGCTACCCACGGCCATCTTTGCATTGTGGTTCTTTGTATTGATATGGGGGGAGCGAACGGTCTTCCACAGCAGTATCAACGCCTGCAAATGGGAGCAATGGGAGAAATGGGTATGTCTGGCCCATGCCGCATCCTCATCTCTAGCTAATCTGATCATGTAGCCCTCGGATGCGCAACCTCATCGCATTGCATTGATTGCTGACCCTCAGCTCGTCGATCCGCACACGTATCCCGGCCGCCCGTGGCCTCTCTCATCGTTGACCATCACTGCCACCGACAAGTACATCAAGCGATCCTTCTATCTGCTACAACGCCATATCGATCCTGACTCGACCTTGTTCCTGGGCGACCTGTTTGACGGAGGAAGAGAATGGTCTACACACTTCGAAGGCTTCCTACCCTCGGAGCAGCAGTGGAAGAAATATGGCGACAAGTACTGGCTCAACGAGTACGACCGCTTTGGCAACATCTTTTTCGATCAGAATCAGGTCACTGGAGGCCGACCTGCCCACAAGGTCAAGAAGTTTGTCGCCAGTCTTCCTGGAAACCACGACCTCGGCTTTGGCAATGGCGTCCAGGTGCCAGTCCGAAACCGCTACCAAGCATACTTTGGCGAAGGTGACAGGATAGACGTTGTCGGAAATCACACTTTTGTCAGCATCGACGCTGTCAGTTTGAGCGCAATGGGTCAACCAGACAGTTCCCCAGAACTCTGGAACTCGACCATGCAGTTCCTCGACAACGCTCAGCATCTCAAGCACAAGGCCGTGCGTGCAGAACTCAATGAACAGCAAGGTCTTATACAACACAGACGATGGGCGCATGCAGTCACACACCCTCACGATCTTGGTCGTCAGCCTACAAAGGAGGAGCTGGCGAAAGAGTCAAAGCCAGAGTTTCCTACCATCCTCCTCAGTCACGTACCCTTGTACCGCCCAGAAGGCACTCCTTGTGGTCCTCTCCGCGAGAAGTACCCGCCCAAAGCGCCGAATCTCAAGCACGACAAGCCCAACGCCATTCGTATTGCTGGTGGCTACCAATATCAGAACGTCTTGACACAGGAGATTTCGACTACGGTTGCCCAGAAAATTGGCAACATTGGACATGCCTTTTCAGGAGATGACCACGATTACTGTGAAGTTGTGCACTCCGACTACGCCTCCAGACACGACAGAGGCATCCGCGAAATCACAGTCAAGAGCATAAGTTGGGCCATGGGCGTCCGCAAACCAGGTTTCCAGCTAGTCAGTCTCTGGAACCCCGTCGACGAAAACGGAGAGTCTCTTCGTGATGGACCAACGCTGCAAACCCACCTCTGTCTGCTACCAGACCAACTCGGCATTTTCATCCTCTATGGAATTTTAGCCGCCTTTTCCTTGATCGCTCTGGCCATGAACACTTTGGTGCAAGTTAGAAACGAGGAAACAGAAGCCTCGTTAAACTTTTCGGCCCTGCCTACTTCAGAACCTTCCAAACCATCAAAGGAGTACTCGAGATCAGGTGCAACAAACTCGACATCCTCCACCGAAAAACACACCAACAGCAACACCCTCTCCGCCCGCACCTTCAACTCCCGCACTCGCAGCGTGTCACCAGCGATGAATGGCGGTGGCGGTAGCTACTCCCTCCCCACCACCCGCCCAGCCTCCTCTTTGATTGAGAAAGCAGGATACTATGGTAATAATCCTGAGTATCAAATGTACAATAAAGAAGAAGTGTATGATGAGAGCGATGATTGGGGTAATCCTATTTTCAAAAAGGAAAGAGCGATGAAGGTCAAGGTGCCAAAGACGTTTAGGAGGAAACTTGTGGATAGGTTTGGGAGAGAAGTTGCGTTGGCTGGAGGGCCGGCGTTGCTGTTTTATTGGTGGTTGTTGAGGAGGTGAGCAGAGTATGGTATGGTTTAGTGCTTCTGTAGATTGTTAAAATCACTATTCTTTAGGACGCACGTAAAAGCACATGTAAAACTTTGAGATACGTGATTGTTCTGGTGAGAGAAATACGAAACTTCATTTAGAAGAGCTCCTGAATGAGCAGACAAAACAATATCCAACCTCCCTCGATCGTAAAAATCATCAAACAGAACGCCCCTGTGTTTCCACCCCAAGAGATAATTACGAAAAGGGATCCTGTCCTCCTTCAACTCTTCGGCTCGCATCTACAAGAATCCCTTACTAAGGCTACTTATCCTCTGCGGTACCTCCAGCGAAGGCGGCAAAGGACCAATAGAGCTTCCCCTTCTACTTCCATTACCTCCCGCATCACTATACGCAGCAAGAGCACTTCTCCTCACACTACCCCTCTCAATAGCCAATCCCCTATTCACCTCCAATTCCCTTTCCAATCTCAATCTAGTTTCTCTTTCTTCCCTCAATTCTCTTTCTGCGCGTTTGGCAGCGAGTTGGTTGGAGGAGTCTGAAGCTTGCAATTCGTCGATTGTAGCTAGCAGCCCAGAAATCTTGTCGCGGGATTTGTTGATGTCATCGGTAAGAAGCGAGACACTTTTATCGCGACGTTCGATTTGAGATTGTAGGTCCCGGACTGTGCGGTCGACGTTACGTACACTGCGGGCTTCGGTGTTGCGAGTGTGTTCGATATCCTCGAGTTGAGCTTCCAATTCATGGATGCGGCCGTTGAGGAAACGTACATCTTGACTTACGCTCGAGTAGCCTTTAGTCTCCAGATCGATGCACTTGAGTTGCAGATCCTTCATGAGCTTCTCCAGTGCGGCTTTTTCTTTGTGGAGGTTGACGTTGTTTTCGCGTTCGGTGACAATGTCCTTTTGGATCTCTTGGGCGAGGGCTTCGGCTCTGCGCATCTTGCCTACGGCGGCGGCGGCGATATCTTCTTGGTGGGCAAGAGTTGATTTGAGCTCGAGCAACTCGCGATCGGCGGATGCTGCGTTACGCTTGGAGGGAGAGCCGTGTTGTGAGAGATCTTCGAGACGGTCGGCAGCCTCGCTAAGGCGTGCTTCGAGTCCCTTCTTCTCCTTGACGAGCATGTCCCTTTCGGCGACCACATCGTCGACGTTGGTGCGAAGGCTGCGGACCTGGCTGAGAAGATCGACGATCTTGCTCTGAGCATCGTTGTGAGCATTGACTGCCTCGTCACGAGAGTTGGACAAGTCTTGCAAAGCAACATCGAGACGCGACTTCTCCTTGGCCCAGGTTGAGCTGTTCAAGACTTCATCGTCCCACTTATTGCGCAACTCCTCCAACTCGTCACGAAGACGTCCGTTCTCTCCACGAACATGGATGACGTTCTCGCGCTCGATCTCAAGCTCGTTGCTAACGGCGGCAAGTTCTGATTGATACTTCTTGCGAGTTTGCTCCATTGATGATTCCTTGTCTTCAATGTCCATGGCGCGTTGAGATCTGTAGTCCTCAAGCTCGTTTTGCAGACGCTTCTTGGCTTGAAGTGCACCGTCAAGATCAGCAGACATGTCTTCAATCCTCTCCTCGTACTGCTGTGTTTGGCGCTGCAGATCCTCGACCAAAGAGTCCATGTGCTTGCGTTCTGACATGATGTTTGCGCACTGGTCTTCTACTTCTCTAGCCTGAGTCTTTGCAAATTGTTCTGCTCTGGTGGCTTTGAGGACAGCAATCTCTGCCTGCTCTAGCTTACCAAAGTATTCGTCAGCTCGGGCGCGGTAGAGATTGAGGCTGGATGTAACATCAAGCAGCTTGGATGTCTCTGCATCGAGTCTGATCTGGAGGTCGGAGAACTCGTCAAGAAGCTGTTGGTGGCCTGCAGCCTCCTGTTCTCTCTCATATTCTAAATCGGCAAGCTCAGACTTGACATCACGAAGCTCGACGTCGGACGAAACCTTGCTCTGCTTGATCTCATCGAATGCCATCTTAGCGTCCGAGAGCTCGGAGATGGTTGCATTGTGCGAAGCAAGTAGAGATTTTCGTGACTGCTCTTGCGAGTTGATGAGATCGAAGAGTTCTTCATGGGACTTGGTCTGCACTTCAGACAAGGAGAGCTGACCAAGACGGATACTGTTCTCCAGGGCAGAGACTTTCCTAGCAGAATCGTCCAACATGTCGTGCAGTCTACTGTTCTCAAGAGAGAGTTTTTGCACTCTGCGAAGCGAAGGACTTTCATCTTGCTGATCCTGCTTGAACGGGCCACGCCCAATTTGAGCTTCCAAATGTCTGTTATGCATTTCGGACATCTGAAGCTGGTTTTGAACCATCTCAAGCTCAGCAGCAAGATCCATGCGGTTGTTAAAGGCAGCAGTATCGTTGGTACGATCGGAACGTGCAGAGTCGGTGGTGTAGTTACTCAGGTGACGCTGGTTAGATGGTGTGTGCACAGGAGAGAAGGGCTTTCTAGACTCCCAGTCTCTGCGCATAGGAACAGGTGAAGCGCGAGCATTGACCTGGTTCGAGTTCATTTCCTCAAGCAGAACGCGCTTAGCGTTGGCGTGCTTGTAGTCGTTCTCTTGCATCTCGTCCTGGTGATTGGCACGCAGATCGTTCAACTGCGATTCAGCACGTGCGAACTTTTCGTTTACGATACGGAGAGCTTGTTGAGATGCTTCAAGCTTCTTTGCCAGGTCGATTGTGCGAGCCATATCGGGCTTCATACCATCAATGTTGGAAGGCAGGTCCTTCATATCGGGATCGAAGATCTTCTGGAGAAGTACGAGTTGCTCACGACACTCAGCAAGTTCGTTGTTAGCGTTGTCAAGACTGGACTGCACGGCACGAGTGTTCGCTTGAGCCTGAGTACGTAGTTGACGTTCAGTTTCGAGCTTGCGGTTTGCCTCAGCGAGTTGAAGGTTGACAGTCGAGGAAGCTTGCTCTGCGTTTCTGGTCGTGCGGTGTTCACGAGTGATTTCGTGGTTGAGATCCTCCAGACTGAGTGTAAGCTTCTCCTTCTGCTTCTCCAAAGAGTTGATTGTCAAGTGAGCATCTTCGAGCTGGCGCATGACCTTCTTCGCATTCTCTTCGGCGTTGGTCTTCTCCGCGTTCAGTTGGTTGATCTTCGACCGCTGCGTGTCAACAGCACGCGAGTTCGATCGAGCGATATCCAAGTTCTTCTGCTGAAGCTTGTTCAGGAGAGCACGGTTATCGTTCTCAGATGCGGCCAGGCGACCCTTGATAGTGACTAGCTCACGCTCCAGGCGCTCTTTGTGCTGGTCCTGATGGAGACGGAACGAATCGTTACCGGAGATGAAATCCTTCAATCGCTGCAGTTCTGATGCCATTTGACTTTTTCCTGCCTCGAGATCTTCCACTTGCCTTTCCATGTTCTGGAGATCGCGTCGGAGAAGAGCTTGACGCTCGTTAGCTTGACGAGTCACGTTGCGTTCGACGATGGCTTCGGCCTCAATCTTAGACTCTTGGAGATCCAGGAACTGCTTTCGCAAAGTTTGCAGCTCGGATTGGTAGTCCTTGCGCTCCTTCTCTGCAGCAGCGCGAGCCTCATTTGTTCTGCGTGTGACATCTGACTGAGCATACATCTCTTTCTCGATCGTGACTTTCGAGTCGTTGAGGGCATCAAACTCTCGCTTGAGACTCTCGTACTCGCTCTGGGCAATCTTTTTGACATCATCGCGCGACTGGCGTTCACGGCTCAAGTCAGTCTGGACTTCGAAGAGTTCGCTCTTGAGATCTTCAATCTGCTTCTGCAGCATCTCAGCTTGTGTATCTGCTGAAGTCTTGTCCTCCAAAGCCCTCTTGGCGTCTGTAACCTCACGCTCAAGCTGTGCCTTTTGTGAAGTCATGGCCTCCATTTCGGCCAAGGTACCTCGCAGTTGGCTCTGAATGCTGTTGTGCTGGCTGGTCAACGTTTGCTTGTCCTGCTCGAATCGCTTGCGATCGTCTTGGAATCTTTTGAGATCGGTCTTGAGAATTGCGAGTTCACTGTCTTTGCGTCGAATCAAATCTTCGTAGCTTGTCGAAGTGGAGGCGAGTTCAGACATCTGTTGGCGAATCGAACGGTTCTCATCCACGAGATCTTTGATCTTCTTTTTCGATTCTTGAACATCCTTGTTGGCAGTCGAGAGCTTCATATCAAGCTCATGGTCATTCTCAAGCATCTTCGCCTCCATGTCTTGAAGCTTACGATCCTTAAGACTCAAGTGGCTTTGGAGCATCTTAATTTCTTGACCGAGCTTCTCTTCCAGTTCCGTAGTCTGGGAGCGAGACTGCTCAACTTCAACAAGCTGAGTATCCAGGGCAGCCATGCGGGAATGCAGATCAGTCTTCTCGCCTTCCAACTTGGTGATGATGAGAGTTGCGTGCTCTACTTGTCGGTGCCAGTCATCTGCTTGCTCCTCGGCCCTCTTTTTGGCCTCCATAAGCCCCTCGAGCTGATCTTCTAGCCTCTCCTGATCTTCAAGGGCACCTTGAAGCTTCTCGCCCAATTCAGACTCCCTGTCCTGCAGTCTTCGGAAGATGTCTTCTTTGTCAAGTGCCAGAGATCTCTCGCTCTCGAGAATTTGCTGAATTTTTTGAATCTCGGATTCGGCGCGTCTGCGCTCATCTTCGATCTTGAGTCTGGCTTCTTCGTCTTGCCTCATCCTCTCCTGCAATTGCAAGATCTCCTCCTCACGCTTCTTGACTTCATTAGACTGCCGTGTGGCTCCAAGAAGCGGCCTCATCGTCACGAAGAGATTCCACCAAGGGTTGGCTTGCATTTGCTGATACGCCCTGAAGTTGCTTTGGATGATTCGGGTTGCTTCGGCGCGGTACAGTCTCTTGTGAGCAATTCGTCTTTGAACGTAGCCTCTCGCAACAGACTGGAATCTCTCCATGATCTCCCGGATGAGAGAATCGCGTTGTTCTTCCAGTTCAGCAAGAACTCCAGCTCTGAAGAATACCTTTGTGAGACCGACGCGGTACCACGATGGGTCCAGGTTCAGCTTCTCGAGTATCAGTTTGGCTGCGACTTGACCCTCAAGTGGTCCTTTAGGCATTTTTGTGCAGAGGACTTCATAACGCGAACGGAACTCGGCAAAGGGCAGTCTGTTCGGGAAACCGGTTCTCGCGATACGAATACCCTCGAGGACACCGTTGCAGCGTAGTTGGTCGAGAACAAGCGGTGCACTGAATTGTTTCGGGCGCTTTTTGTGATTGGGCAGAATACATCTGACGAAATGGGGATGCGTCGAGTGTAGTTGGTTCATGAGCGTTGACAAGTTTTCCTTGTGTCTCTGTGCAACCGTTCTGAAAAGACCCTTCTTGACTCGGCTCCTCGTTGCACCAGCTTCCTCCTCGTTATCTTGACAATCTGCAAATAGATTGGAAACATGCTTGTTGGTGGAGGCGGCAAGGAGTCGAGTAACGTTGTCGTTCATGGGATCTTTGTTCTTCTCAAGCCAGCCTTCAGTGGAGTACTCTACATCGGCGGCGTAATGGGTCAATGTGAAACCCTGCTTGAGAAGGGAGCGGCGATACTTCGAAGACTTGCGATCCCAGAGAGAGTTGAGTTTCTCAGTGAATGATTTGTCGGTGGCTTTGGGCATGACCGAATCTTCGTCCAAACAGGAGAAGATACCGATTGGGTTAGTCACCTCAATGAGCTCGATAGTAGGCTGCAAGTCCTTGCCGAAATCAATGAACTTCCACTCGATCTGCTCTCGGGCGTACTCTTCTTGTTCTAGTACAAACATGTGGTGGTTGAAGAACTGTTGCAGTTTTTCGTTTGTGTAGTTGATGCACAGCTGCTCGAAGCTGTTCTCTTCGAAGATCTCAAAACCAGCGATATCCAGAACACCAATGAAGTAGGTGTCGTCCATGCCAGATCCAGATCGGTCCAGCTGCTTGTTGATACGGTCTACGAGGTTACCAAATCCGCGTTCGTAGATACCTTTGGCCAATGCATCGATCGCCAGGCGAACCTGTTCTGGTGTTTGGACCTTCTTGACCCATTCCCTGCCAGCCTTGACACGAGGATGGAGCAAGCCCTCGACAAAAGGCTCAACGGGAATGCCGACCAGCCGACAGAATTTCTCGACGCTTTCCATTGAATTGGCAGCTAGAGATGCCTGGTCTGCACGCATACTTTCTTTCGCGACAGTAATGTTGCCCAAATGAAGAATGGCAGCGACTGTTTGCAAGATCGACTTTTGATCTTTGTCGTTGATGCCCATGATGTGGAAGGCCTCGATCAGGTAATTCCACTCGTCCTTGTCTGAGACGCCTGAGATGATATCGTTACCCTGCTTGGTGTACTCGAAGTCCTCAATCTCCATGCCGTCAAGCATGAATTCAGTACGGGTAGCATCGTCCACACCGGAAAGGAGCTGGTAGAAAATGTGGTAACTTCTTTCTTGCGAATTTAGACGGACCACTCTGCTCTTTTCAAGGAGATACCAGTCGATAAAGGCTCCAGCGATTTGGCCGGCACGGGAGAAAGCAATACGAATGAACTTTCCGAAACGTGACGAGTTGTTGTTTCGAACAGTCTGAGCATTACCAAAGGCTTCGAGGATAGGATTGGCCCTCAGGATCTGCTCAGAGAGGTTGGAGGGCTGTCTCGTGGTGTTCTTAGCGCGAGGGGTATCTGATGTAGCGACAGCGGCGAGGTACTGAATGACTTTCTTTGTGTTCTCTGTTTTTCCTGCACCAGACTCTCCTGTGACGAGAATGCTTTGGTTGGTACCCTCGTCAACGAGATTCCTGAAGGCCTCGTCGGCCATGGCGAAGATATGTGGTTTAGTGTCTTCGCGACTTCTGCCTTTGTACATGTTGACATAGTCGCGGCCATAGATGGGAAGGGGACAGTACGGGTTGATGGTGACCAGGAAGAGCCCAGAGTAGGTGTAGATGAGGTCGGCTTGGTAGCGCATGTGTAGGTTGTGCACGACCGAGGCTTCATTCAAGTGGGTGAGTTCGGCCATGTCGTCGGCTTTGTCGAATTTGGCAGGGTTGACCTTGTCGACAGACTCGGAGTCTACATCGCGTTGCTTGGACATGTCAGCAGGCGCCTTTGGAAGACGGTAGAATGGCACATACGCTGCCGTCGTCACATTGAACTCGTAATTGACCACCAGCCAGGTCCTCAAGAACCCAGCCACGGACAAAGGCCTGTTCAGTATCCTTAACCCAGACATAGCGCTTGCCGGAAAAGTCGTTCTCGCCCTCTATGCCTCCAACCTTTTCTTCGGCCCCGTCCAGATCTTCTGCTTTAATGAACTTGGGAGCGAAAGTGCCTGTCGGAGGAGGCTTTATCGAGCCTCTCCGTGACACACCGCGTTCTAGAGAGCCAAAGCCGAGCTCTGCGAAAGACTGGTGACGTGCGTGTCCGTTGGTCGCTGGCGGAGACATGGGAGGCGGTAAGACGGAGGAGCGTGATCGGGCATGTCCTGGGGGCGGACCTGGAGAAGGGGTGGCATTGGCAGCGGTCTGAGGGGTGTCTCGCCAGCGCTGGCTCCCCGTAGGAGTGGCTATAGCCATGTGGGGTGTTCACTGTTTGGTTAGTATAGTGCGATGGTGTTGATGGTTCCTAGGATGACATGTGGGCGTATGAATTGAGCAGTGACGGGCTCTCAAAGCGACATTTCCAGAAGCTAGGATATTATGTACAGACGCAAGCGGCAGGCGGTATAGGAGGGTCTCTGTGGTCGCAATGTCGGTCGCATGCAGGTGTTTATGTTAACGGTAAACAAAGCGGTCTGTTTATCGTTATTCTCAGTTGCAGAAGTCGTGGGCAATCAGCGGCCCGCCCTCGTTTCAAGGGACGTTTAAACTCCAGGCCACTGCTCCTTCGTCAATTTCACAGATCGCTGCGTCGTCACTTTCTGTCTGTCTCTCACAGTCCCACTGAAAGAGAGACCAAGTACAGCCTTTGGCTTCGACCGCGCTTGGATAAAGACAGCCTGTTCATCGCGTCTAGCTGGCTACTGTTGCGACCCTCGCGTGAGCATCAGCGCGCTTTCCACACTTGACCGCACGCATACCTGCGCGCTTGCCTTTTTACGCGACAAGTCACCGCGCATCATGGCGCACTATCCTCCATGGCCGCCCGCCGCTGCTTCGCCGTCTGCCCATCCTTCCAACTATCCTCCGCCGCCGCCTCTTCCTCCGTCGACTACAGGACAGACCATGGTTCTACCGCCAGAGCTGCAGGCTCTGAACATTACTCCTCAGCAGATGGCTGCATTGTTAACCCATCTTCAAGCTGGCACTCTCCCTTTCCCTCCTCCTCTTCCTCCGCCACCACCTCCACCGCCGCAGTCTTACCAGTCGGCTGCACCTTTCGCGCCTGTGCCCTTTCCACCTCCTGTGCCAACACACGCTGCTTTTGGTCAACATCCACCAGTATCAACTGCTGTCCCTTCTCATATGGACATGGATCGCGAGGACGGCGAAGTCAGCGATGCTGCGCAACACGTCAACCGTATGCCATCTGCGCCGGCTTCTAAGAAGCGGAAGTCGCGTAATTCTCACCTAGCCCACCGTGCAGCTCCCCAGCCCGGCCCATCGTCCACTCCTACAATGAACACTTCTGATGTAAGTCAGCCCTCGGTGCAACAGAAAAGAGAAGCTGTTCTGCCTTTCATTGCTGCACTGCACCAAGAAGGTTTCACCTTCGACGAATTTGTCCGCGAAGGTTTCGAGGAGAGCTTGCTTCGGCAAGTCTATCAAGACTTGCAGATCCCCATTTCTTCACCACAAGTCCCCAATGCACAGGTACCAGCCACAGAGACTATGCCTGTAAGAACCTCAAGTGCAGCGTCCACACAGTTGTCTACTGTAGTTCCCGTCAAGGAGACCAAACCCGCTGTTCCCGTCAAGCAAGCGGCGCCCGTGAGTCGTCAAGATTATCTGGCACGCCTACAAGCTGCAAAGAACAAGAGAGCCGAAGCTGCGCCCTCCAAGGGTTCTATGCAGTCTACGAAATCTGCAACGCCTCCTCCAGCTAAAATCGAGGATGCGCCTCCACCAGCGAAGATGCCTACCCCAGTCCAACCCAAGATCGAGGATGTGCAAACTGTAACTCCAGCAATTGTCGCAACAAACACCAAGCAGTCTCAAACCACCGAGCTGATCCGTAAGAAGATGGAGGCACTGAAGGCGACCCAGCGTCGTTTGGCCAACAGCATGTCTTCCGGTTCCTCGACGCCTGCTCCCTTACCCACATCACACGCTACCGGACCATCTCAGCTCAAGGCTACACCGCCGCCACCCACTGGTTCCTTCTCCGGCACTCCACTAGCATCTTCTCAGCTGGCAGCTGCGAGTTTGATACCTGGCCTCCGCATGTCGACGTCGATAGCAAAATCTCCACAACCTCAGCTCCAGGTTCAGTCTGCTATCTCTACTGCACCGTCCACTTCTAGTGCCTCGGCAATTTCGTCGAAAGATCCTACACCTCAGCCTCCGGTTATGTCGTCTGTACATATGGCCAGAAAACGCCCTGTTGCATCCGACCTCAATGAAGCACAAAACGTTTCCGACCATCACCCCTTCAAGAGGCCGTTTGGGAAAAGTAGGCAGAACAGTTTTGATGCTGCAATGATCATTCAGGTCAGCGATGATGAAGACTCATCTGATGATGATGATGATGATGATGAGCTGAGCAGTGCAAAGCCTCCGGTCAAAGCCAGCGCGGTCCTTACTGGCCAACGTAACAAGAACATATCCGACATGCCTCCTCTGCGAGACTTCCCTCAGCGCTCAGCAGCGTTCCAAAAACAATCAGGTGTCTTTACCCCACCTCTAGGCACACCTGGCATAACAAGTGATGCTGAAGAATTGAGGCGCAAAGAGCTGGAAATCACATCGCTCAATCAGAGGATACAAGAGTACGAGAAGCGCAAAGCCGCGCTGAAGGCGAAGGCCAGCCTAACTGAAAGTCAGCCTCAGACCCCTTCCCATGTTCTTCTGACCTCTGGAAAGACCTCCGCGCTTCCTACCCTCAGCGCTGGGGCACCGCATATACCCGCCGATCGACGCACCGAACTCAAGGCTGCTTTGACTGCCCGAAATGCCGATATTGACACTCAAAAGGCTAGAATCCTTGAGATGCAGAAACAGATGGCCGACATGCAGAGGCAATACGACCAAGATATGGAAAATCAACAGAAGCTTCGTGAAGAGCTCGAGAGCCTGGATGTCGATACTGAAGGAATGACCCAGTCTGAGATGGAGGCTAAGAAGCAGGAGATTGAAGACCTTCAAGACCTGGAGGCTACCGGGCTCGCCTCGAATGGTACTTCTGCGGACAACGAAGTACTGGTTACGGAATCAGCTGAAGCTGACGACATGGATATATCCATGAGTGAAAGCGACTCGGACAGCTCGCCAGACGATACAATCGCCGTGCATCAACTAGAATCTTCTAGGGGACATAGAGATGCAACAACATCGAGTCCTGGTCGTGCAAGAGTCCTTGATGACGTCCGTGCCGATCGAGCCAAAGCAGAGCAGAACAGAAGTCAGGTTGAGGAGTCGAGCTCTGATTCGGATTCAGGCTCGAGCATGTCTGAGAGTTCGGAATCTGCAGACGAAGATGAGGAAGACCCCGAGTCTACCAATAACATGGTGGCAGATGTATCTGATGGCCTCGAATCTGAATCTGAAGATGTGGAGAGCGCTGAGCCTGAGGTCGCTGAATCTCAGGATAAACTGGCATGGCTGTTCATCAGGAACCTACCGTACTCTGCGACCAACGAACTTATGCACTCATTCTTCAAGGCTTTCGATGTGTAAGTCAAGCACGTTTAACCCAGATCCAACCAATTTCGAGCTGACAGATAAACATTAGCAAGCAGACTCATCTCCCCCGGCGCCCTGGTCGCAATAAAGCTGCAGGCCATGGCTTTGTCCAACTACCTCTCTCGCAAGCTGTTACTGCTATAGACCAGCTAAGCGGACGCCAGCTAGAAAACCGCAAAGTTACTATTCAGATGTCGAAGTTTGAGCCCAAGCTACCTCCCTCGCCGTCACCTGAGCCGAGCTCTGCTTCATCTGACAGCAGTAGCGATGATGAGATGGACATTTCGACAGGCTCTGAGGATGAGAGCGAAGACGAAGCAAGCGACGCCGCGGCTGCTTCGTCTGCCCAGAAAAAGGATGCTCCTACTGGCACATCGGTGGATGACGCTTCGGCTTCGGATGCATCGGCTGATGAAGAAGATGACGACGAGAACATGGACGAAGGCGAAGACGAAGACCGCATGGATCTCGAGTCCTCGGACGGATCCTCCGAAGATTATTCACCGGAGCCTGCCGCTATTCCTAGTTCTGCATTGCCTCCATCTCAGTCTAGTAACAACAGCAAACTGAGCCTTGCTGACGATCTAGCCCCTGGACTACAGCCAACCGCCGAGCAACAAGTAGGCGTCTCCGAAGCGGTAAGTTTGCTTAACAGGAGTCAGCGTGTGCTGACAGTGGTGCAGGTCAACACTACCGAGTCCAACGGCGCAACTTTCAAACCATATGAGAGTCTGCTCAAGAATTTCAAGGGCTATCGTTACCATCCCGATTATCCTCACGAAGTATCGAGCGGGTACCGTTCGTTGACTTACAGTCATCAAATCGATCCCAACAAGGAGCTCTGTCGCTACGAAGTTGCATCCGGTGTTTGCAATGACAGTTCATGCGAATATCAACACTTCAGCGACATGGCCGTGTCTGGTGCGTCTGAGGGCGCGACCTTCTGAATTTCCTTTGTTCTTGCATTCACCATTCTTCCAACCTTTCGCTTCCAATCAGCGATCACGCATGCTTGGCACGATATGGTCTACGACCCTATAACGCGTTCTGATATTGTACGTGCGGCAGCTGACTTAGGGCACTGACATTGCAGACGATACAATTCTTCTTCAAATGGGTATGAGCGGCAATCCTGGCAAAGACGCCGAGTACAGACAAGGCTTGAGAGACATCCTACAACAGATGAGGGATGATGGCAACCTTGAGACCGAGGCTGTGGCTACACGCGTTGCCCAGCACCGAAGGGATTTCTTGAAAGATCCCTCTAACATACTTGGATTGATGTGAAAAGGGTCCGGCGATCGAGACTTTGATCTCATAGCCTGCTGACCCGATATTCTTGTCGCCCGTTTGCGCAATCGCAGGGGCGAACGACATATACTTCACGACACAACCACGACTCGCATGTAGCGGTCGTCAATACTTGCCAGTGCCTGACAGCTTGTCAGAATTCGTACGTGCAAAGAGCGTTTTCCGCATGAACGACAAGGAGTCAGCAGTTACAAAAATCGTAGACTTCTGTCGGATGGGAGGACGAAAGACAGAGAGCGTGGACAAACCACGATTGCAGAAGCCGAGCGGAGATGCACGACCGGCGAGGTCGGCTAAGAGCATGGAAGAGGCCGTGCCTCGCAGCCTCTCTGCCAAAGCCCGTCTACCGGCGGCTAATGATGATTCGGCAGCAGTGGTCCGATAAAGGATGAAGACCAATAGAAGGCTTCAGCCATAATCAGATAGAGAAGAAACAAAATCGTTGCCTCCAAAAAATGCATTCCTTATCACAGATGTCGAATTGTTCAGAGTGTTGTGCGACGTGCTGATGAGAGCAACATCGTCATCGTGCGATGATGTCGGTCACCGCTCCCCTCTCGCTCGGTGTTACTACGAAAGCTCGAGCAAGACGTGCTACAAGAACGGTTTTGTGAGTCAGGCAAGCGGTCCCGGCGGGCGATCGTCAAGGAAATGCGAGACGCAAAACCCAAGTTTCGGAGCACTCGGCGTATTTAGCCTGCCCACGTGAAAGCTCGGAAGAACTGGCTCGAAGGCAGAAAGTGACGGAACTAGGTGGCGGGTGCTCAGTGACCCTTGCCCTCAGGTGGCCTTTTGGTGAGAGTTGGGTCTGATTGACATAAGCGCGGGGCTCGCTGGATGCTTTTATTTCTCCCAACAACAATTGAAACTTGACCTCCTTTCCTACTCTCCTACATCCATCTCTGTTCTCTATACTCCAATCCCATCCTCCTCATCCACATCACATCATGTCTAGCTCTCTCGATCAGCTCAAGGCCACTGGCACCGTATGTTCTGACAGCTCGTACCCCTTTGGAGGGGTCAATTGCCGACGTATAGCTAACAATTCCTAAGGTTGTCGTTTGCGACTCTGGTGACTTTGCTACCATTGACAAGTACAAGCCTCAGGATGCTACCACCAACCCTTCCTTGATCCTGGCTGCCTCCAAGAAGGCCGACTATGCCAAGCTCATTGACAACGCTGTCGCCTACGGCAAGGAGCACGCCGATGGCAAGAGCATCGACGACCAGGTCGATGCTGTCCTTGATGCCCTCCTTGTCCAGTTCGGCAAGGAAATCCTCAAGATTGTCCCCGGCAAGGTCTCCACCGAGGTTGACGCCAGATTCTCCTTCGACACTGAGGCCAGTGTCAAGAAGGCCCTCCGTATCATCGAGGTGCGTTACATCATCGCGCAGACTTTCGTGTGCGTCTGACTGACTTTCGTGACAGCTCTACAAGGAGGCCGGTATCGAGAAGGACCGCATTCTCATCAAGATTGCCTCGACCTACGAGGGTATCAAGGCTGCCCACATCCTGCAGTCCAAGTACGACATCAACACCAACTTGACCTTGATGTTCTCGCCTGTCCAGGCCATCGCTGCCGCTGAGGCCGGTGCTTTCCTCATCTCTCCCTTCGTTGGCCGTATCCTTGACTGGTACAAGGCTACCCACAAGAAGGAGTACAAGAAGGAGGAGGACCCCGGTGTCAAGTCCGTCGTTGAGATTTACAACTATTACAAGAAGTTCGGCTACAAGACCATCGTCATGGGCGCTTCGTTCAGAAACGTTGGTGAGATCACTGAGCTCGCCGGATGCGACTACCTCACTATCTCCGTAAGTTGCCAGAATTTCAGGAAACCGTGATATCACATTCTAACAAACTCGCAGCCCAACCTCCTCGAGGATATGTACAACAGCAAGGACGAGGTTCCCCAGAAGCTCATCGCTTCGGAAGCCAGCAAGCTCGACCTCGAGAAGAAGTCATACCTCCACGACGAGCCCCTCTTCCGTTTCGACTTCAACGAGGACCCCATGGCCGTTCACAAGCTCAGCGAGGGTATCAGCAAGTTCGCTGCTGACGCCGTCACCCTTAAGGATATCCTCAAGGAGAAGCTCCAGAAAGCTTAAATTGTTTAATATGACGATGGTTTGGGCGATGTGCATATGACGACCGCCGCGATATGACTTTTCTTTTCACGTACAACAAAAAATCAATACCCAGCTGTTGGCGTTTTTATCAATACAACTTTCCCTGTCTGTGATGCTCATCCTGTTGCTCTCAATCCGCCGCGGAGAATTGATCTGTTTTCCGTTTGTTTGGCTGATCAGAAGCCGACCGAAGTCTGACGAAGCACATCGGACTTAGCACCCGTAAAATGCGAGCCGTATCATGAAGCTCTCTGACGAGAGGAGCGGGGCTTTGGACTTGGCGTTCAATTAACACGCCATCGACTTGCAACCTATCTTCAACCTCCAATCCCAACTCTTAATACAAAGCCAAAAACACAGCTCTAAATCAATCAAAATGGTTAAAGCAGGTACGTCCAAACGCACATGAGGAGTTCCGTCCTGTACTCGACCTGTTTCGAGCTCGCAGAAGCAAAAGCGGGGTCAGGTGAAGAGCGAGAGCAGGTTCCACGCACATCTTGTCCACCAAGGTGGCCTTGGAAGCCAACGGCCATCCAATGGTTTCGAGAAAGGCTGTGGGACTTTGCTCTAGGATCTTCACGCCTGCTACCTTTGGTTTGACAGCCATCGGGCTCGAATCAGAGCTTGGAATTTGTTGTGTATTACGAGGAGCTCGATCATCAGCAGAGGCTAACGATAAGACTCACAGTTGCCGTCCTCCGTGGAGACTCCAAGGTCTCCGGTACCGTCACCTTCGAGCAGGCCTCCGAGGGTGCCGAGACCACCATCTCATGGGACATCACCGGTCACGATGCCAACGCTGAGCGTGGTATGCACGTTCACGCCTTTGGTGACAACACCAACGGCTGCACCTCCGCCGGCCCTCACTGTGAGTCTCTTTGCTCGACATATCGGATCTAGAAAGAAACAGAAACTCATACATGACAGTCAACCCTCACGGCAAGACCCACGGTGCCCCCGAGGACGAGGAGCGCCACGTTGGCGACTTGGGCAACTTCAAGACTGACGGCCAGGGCAATGCCAAGGGCTCCGTCAGCGACAAGCTCATCAAGCTGATCGGTCCCGAGAGCGTCCTCGGCCGCACCATCGTTGTCCACGCTGGCACCGACGACCTTGGCAAGGGTGGCCACGAGGAGAGCAAGAAGACTGGTAACGCTGGTCCCCGCCCTGCTTGCGGTAAGTTTATCTACCTCGACATGAACCTAAGAATGAACGCATACTGATATGTTATACAGGTGTCATCGGTATCGCCTCGTAAGCTATGCATCTATAATGTCCTGAACATGAGGAATGAGTAGTATTGGAATGGCTGTCCTCGAGACATGCCTTTGGAATTGTACAGATGATGATCAATCAAAGAAACAATGACTATACAAGATGTCCCTCCTTTGCAGTGATACGTGCCTGAGCGAACATGCTGAACTTTAAACTCCTGTCACAGCCACAAGGTATATGCTCCTCGCCGTGTGTTGCGTTTGACGCGTTTGCTATACATGTCATCCCTTTTCTGAGGACTACGAACTAAGAGCTTCTGGCTTTCTCATAACAACCTGGTTAACACGCACTACACAGTCTTCCATCTGGGATCTGGATGAAACGATCGAAGGGCAGGGAACAGCAAAGATGAAGGGGTCTCTTACTAGCGGCGCACTGACTTTGTCGGAGCTCTCACCCCACATGCGCCAGCTGTCTCTATGTTTCTCGACCTCCCTGAGCCCTGAGTCTCTGTATATCACTGCTTTTTGTTCCTAGAGCAATTGCTTCATTCTGTACAGCTGCTCTTCTGCCAGACTTGACCTCGATACTCGGCATTGATTCTAACATAAGTTGCGTTCTGCTGCTTGTAATCACCCCACTGGTGAGCACGAGACCCCTCGAAGCCCTGGCCACAGTCCACACCACTCTTCTCAACTTGCCACTCAATCCTCTCCAAAACATCAACTGATTCAATTCACCAACAGATTCAATCTATATATCTTCGCAACCAATCGTCACCACTTCATCATGGCTCTCATGGAGGCTAAGGTCAAGAGCGTGCTCTCTGGCGATACCCTCGTTCTACACAACATCAAGAATCCTTCTCAAGAACGCACCCTGAGCTTGGCCTTTGTCAGTGCTCCTAGGATACGCAGAGAGGGCGATGAGCCTGGTGCTTTCGAGTCCAGAGACTTTGTCCGCAAGCTCTGCGTCGGCAAGGTTGTTCGATTCAGCGTACTCTATAACGTTCCCACACCTTCACCTCGCGACTACGGTGTCATCATCCTGCAGAGTGGTCAGCATTTGCTCGACCTCGTCGTACGCGAGGGCTTGGTCAAGCTGAGAGATGACGCTGGTAAAAAGGAGGACACACCACAAGGCACCGAGCTGCTCGAGAGGTTGCAGGCCCTCGAGAGTCACGCCAAGGTCGACGAGAAGGGCATCTGGAACACCAACCAACAACGCATCGACAATGTTCACGACCTGTCAGACCCAAGGGCCTTTGCAGAGGCTTACAAGGGCCAGCCCATTGACGCCATTGTCGAACGTGTTCTGAGTGCAGACCGTCTCATCTGCCGCATGTTGGTCCAGCCCACAAAGCACACCCAGACCATCGTTCTGCTTGCCGGTGTCCGCGCTCCTGCCACCAAGCGCATCAACCCTTCAGACCAGTCAGAGCAACCCGCAGAGCCCTTTGGTACTGAGGCACACCGCTTTGTTGAGGAGAGACTTCTACAGCGTGGTGTCCAAGTCCGCATCCTCGGTGTTTCGCCCAACGGCCTCCTGGTCGGAGAAGTCAGACACCCAATGGGCAGCATTGCTGAATTCCTCCTCAAGGCTGGTCTCGCCCGCTGCACCGATCACCACTCGACATGGCTTGGCTCTGAGATGGCCAAGCTGAGACAGGCCGAACGTCATGCCCGGGATAACAAGCTTGGTCTATTCGAAGGTCACGTCTCGCAAAGATCGGCTGGTACTGGTCAAATCGAAGCCACTGTCAGCCGCGTCTTCTCTGCCGATACTCTTTACTTGCGCAACAAGGCTGGAGCCGAGAAGCGTGTCAACCTCAGCAGTGTCCGCCAACCCAAGCCTTCAGACCCCAAGCAATCACCTTTCGGTGCCGAGGCCAAGGAGTTCTTGCGCAAGCGTCTGATCGGAAAGCACGTCAGTGTCACCATCGATGGCAAGCGACCAGCCACCGAAGGCTTCGACGAGCGCGAGATGGCCACTGTCACTCTGAATGATGAGAATGTGGGTCTTCAGCTCGTTGAGCAAGGTTACGCCTCAGTCATCAGACACCGTATGGATGATACCGACCGTTCGCCCATCTACGACGAACTTCTTGCTGCCGAGGAGGCTGCACAGAGCGCTGGCAAGGGCATGTGGAACCCCAAGCCCCCAAAGAAGACCGAATACGTCGACTACAGCGCTTCCGTCGATCAAGCCAAGCGCCAGCTCACCCTTTTGTCGCGTCAAAGAAAGGTTCCCGCCGTTGTCGACTTTGTCAAGAGTGGAAGCAGATTCACTGTCTTGGTACCTCGCGAGAACGCCAAACTCACCTTTGTTCTATCTGGTATCAGCGCACCTCGCTCGGCTCGCAACCCCACCGAGAAGGGCGAGCCTTTTGGTCAGGAGGCTCATGACTTCGCAAACCGTAGATGCCAGCAACGCGATGTCGAGATTGATGTTGAAGGCACCGACAAGGTTGGAGGCTTCATTGGTCAGCTGTACATCAACCGTGAGAGCTTCGCTAAGCTGCTCGTTGAGGAGGGTCTTGCTTCGGTCCACGCCTACAGTGCAGAGAAGTCTGGCAACGCAAACGAGCTCTTCGCTGCTGAGCAAAGAGCAAAGGAAGCCAGACGTGGCATGTGGCACGACTGGGACCCTTCGAAGGATGTTGCTGAGGAGGGCGAAGAGTACGATGCTTCGGCAGGCGCTGCTGGCCAGAACGGCGATGCTCCCGTCGAGCGCCGCAAGGATTACAGAGACGTGATTGTGACTGAAATTGACTCTACCAACGGACGCATCAAGATTCAGGAGATTGGAACTGGCACAGCAGCTTGTAAGTCTTGGTTTCTCATTCGGCCATGTGACATGTGCTAACTTGATACGCAGTGACCGACCTCATGAACTCGTTCCGCTCCTTCCACATTTCATCATCCGCCAACAAGCCCCTCGAACAAGCCCCCAAGGCTGGCGATTTCGTGTCTGCTAGATTCAGCGAAGACAACGAATGGTACCGCGCCCGCATCCGCCGCAACGACCGCGAAAACAAGACCTCCGAGGTCGTCTACATCGATTACGGTAACAGCGAAACAATCCCTTGGTCGCGCCTGCGCACCCTCGACCCCACCCGCTTTGGTGTTCAAAAGCTGCGCGCTCAAGCTCTCGATGCCGCACTCTCCTTCCTCCAATTCCCCACCGCACCCGAATACCTCCGCGAGGCCGTCAACATTATCAGCGACTCTACTGCCGACCGCCAGTTGGTTGCCAATGTTGATTACATCGACTCTCGCGAGGGCACACTTTACGTCACGCTGTTTGATCCTAAGCAGAGCGACAGTCTGAAGGACAGCGTCAATGCCGATCTCATCTCTGAAGGTTTCGCCATGGTGCCCAAGAAGCTCAAGGCTTGGGAGAGAGGTGCTAGCGATGTGCTTGCCGATCTCCAGGCTCGTGAGACTGAGGCCAAGGAACGCAGACTTGGTCAGTGGGAGTATGGTGACTTGACTGAGGATTAGGTGTCCCTTTAGAAGTTTTCCACCTTGCCGACTCGTTGGTTAAATCGGGTCTGGTTCATTTTCTTTCTGTTTAGTAATTTGGTTATGAGAGACAAAAGAATACAGAAAAAAGCAGGCATAGCATTTCTTGTTTATACATATTCAAAAAGGAACCCAGTCAAAATGTTCATGTTATTCGTGTCATTGTGTTTTTCTTCCCTCGAAAGAATGCAGTTGACACCTGATGCGGTAGTATTAAACACCGCTGCAGTGCTTTTACGAGAACGCTTCTCTGAACCACATTCGTTCATGACATGGATAGACCCACGACCCACAGAGACCGTGAGTTCTGTTCAAATCACCACATCGGGATTGTCCTAGCATATATCATCTATCGCAAGAACAAGAGCCATCGAACTACATCTGATGGGGATACGATGATAGAAGTTAATGCAAGTCAGGGTTGCACCCCAAGCATCTCGACATGGGCATCTCAACGTTTCCAAAAATGTATGGCAGAATATCTTTATCTCATATCAATACTACCAACTAGTTGCAGTGAAGATCTTTCCGAACTACTGCTTCCAAAAGAGCACTTTTCGTACATCTGTCTAAAGACGTTCGGGTCCAAAAGTCGTGTCGCTTCCAAATATTATTTGAACTATGCAGTGACGTTGTAGCCAATTCCCAAACCAACCGGGCAGTTGGGAACATTGGCTTGCCATTCTGGAGTCATTTGTGCGTATTTTGGCAGGTACGAGTTTGTCGTAAAGTTCTGTGTGTTCAGTCAGTATTCTTTTCATCTTGCTTCAACAGGGGCATCGATCACTTACCTTGGGCAAATAGTAAGTCACTTCAGCATCAGTATAACTTCCACCCAGTCCATTCAGAGCCTTGACAACACTGCCGGCAACGTAGTCAAGGAAGATTAGATCAACCACAGCGGGTAGGCTTCCGTTGGAGGGAAGACTGCCATTTGCTTGGAAGAAGTTGGGCACGGAGTAGTATGGGATCTTAGAGTGAACAGTATCATCTCCATCAGTTCCAAAATCATCAGTGGTGGTATAGCCAGGTGTAGTGCTGGTCTGACGTCTGATGATACGACCACCGGGGTAAGAGCGCTTGGTAACAAGATGATCGTGAGTTACTGGGGGATCAATGCAACTATCCAGTGCCGGATTCATCTGGCCGAATCCAAAGTCTGCAGTGGAGAGATCGCGCTTGGATGGATAGTTTCCACTTTCGAGTGCTGAGAGGACCTGGCTGGCGAGACTGTAAGGTACGTCAGGGAGGTAGTTGAATGCATCGGTGAAGGGTGACACGATGAAACTCGAGTCGTAGTCGAAAGTTCCCTCAGCTAGATCGAATCTGATGTGGCCGGAGTTGGTAATGATAAGGCGAGGTTTATCAGCGCGTTCTTTGGTGATAATGGTGGCAGAGAGGGCCGTTTCGAGCAGAGAGTAAATAGACCCTTCAGATTTGAATGGTGCGCAGGAGAGACACCAGGTCTGAGGTGCACAGCCGTAGATACTAGTCAAGTTCAATTCCTGGCGAGTGGCAGTGATGTTCTTGGTCACTGCAAGACTTTTGGTGGTGTCAAAAGCCTTGATCTGGCTGCCAGCAGCGTGATACTCAAAGGTTGCGCGGTTCCAGTCCAGATAACGGCGGAAGAAGGTCATGTTTGAAGCACTGCTGGCGGAAGGAGCGATGCTAGCCGAAGCCGAAGCTGTGCTAACCTTCTTAGCCTTCATGGTTGGGTTGGGCACTCCCTTAGGGTTAGCCTTGCCCTTTGGGTTGATACCACTGACAGCCAACCAGCCCAAAGTCTCGCAGTATCTTCCACTCTCCATGCCAACAGACTTGTCGTCATAGACGGCAAAATCACGAATGTGAGTGTGACCACCAAACATCTCAATCGGTGTATCGGGCTTGATGGCACGAATGGTTTTGAAGACAGTTTGCAGAGTGTTACTGCTGCTCTTGAGGCTGACAGGGTTATGACCGATCAGGACAAAGGCATCGACGTTCTTGTGGTTGACAGCGTCGATGAACCAAGACTCCTTGACCATATCTGCAGCTTTGGTGATAACTGAAGCATTTGAGTTACCAGTAAAGTCGAACAGCACACCAAAAGCCATGATTCTGAGGCCCTTTTGTGTTTTGAAGTATCTGTACTTCTTGCCGATATACTCGAGATCGCCAGTGCTTGGGTTTCTGATTTGGACATTGCTGGTCAGGTACTTCTCCCCATAGGCCTTGGCGAACTGGCTGAAGGTCTCGTAAGCAATCGCAGAGACGTAGAGCTCGTGGTTTCCAATAGTCAGAAGATCGTAGTCCAATTGTTCGAAGATGGGATTTGACAATTGTCCGTTGACACCACCGTAGGTAGCAACTCCAGTAGCATCGCTGAGACCTGCGCCATCGTGAAGATCCTGATACCGTTAAGTTGGGGTTCTTGACATAATCTGATCTGAGACTTACACCAGTGTCCACAACCAAAAGATCAACGTTCAAATCCTTGGCCTTTTGTCTCATCTGCTTAACAAAAGACACATAGTCGCCCCAATCTGCACCATAGTTCTGCTCTCTGATGTGTCCCTCGAGCCAGCCGTGAGTGTCTGTTGTATGGAGAAAGTTGAGCTGTCCCCAAGCCAATGGACCGCGAGGAAGAGCAGAAGAGTTCTGAGCATCTGGCTGCATGCGTCGTACGTTTCTTGTCATGACAACATCTTGCTCGGGGTGCTCACAGCTTTGGCAAGCAAGAACCGGAGTGCTGAGAGCCAGGAGGGCGGATGCCCAAACACTGGTTCCAACGCGCATGTCGAATGGTCAATGAGTGAATGAACAATCTTGTGAGATACAGCTTTAGAGAAAGTGATATCGAAGAACTGCAGAACAACAACTTGTTTGCTCTACCGAGTAGGCACCGAAAGAGCTGCAAGAGGGCTCAACCCAACCTTTTTAACACAGAGATGCGTATCTCCCAACATGCTTTTTGCCATCTTGCACAGACTCACGATATGCAGGTCGCGGCTGCTATAGGACGGGGATCGCCTGTTTGCTTATCGCAGGCCATTGATAACACCCACGTGCAGAACAGAGGGCTGGAGTTCGGACAAGCACTGCAAGCATACAAGCTTGCTTACGGGACGGCTGTATGTCGGTCATCTGTCTCGAAGAAGTTCGTGGCTGTGGCGCTGCGTTGGATGTGCTTGATAAATAGCATCATGCGTTCTGTATAGACTCACGGCTGGGAGAGCTTCCTTCTTGGTGTTAGCCGCGCCCCTCTTTTCCTCTTTCGCACCAACTCCGACTGCACGCCGTCCTGAGTTTCTACTCTTACAGGTTTGCTTGATCACCACAAAGCTCATTGCTCGAGTTGGGAAGTATTTTCCCACGCCTCGAGAAAGAAGGAACGTCCAAAAGACGGAACTAAATTCTTCCGGGCCCTGGACAGCGCCATCTATCTCTGAATCCACATCACTTTGGAGTAGGGCAGCGACAACATCATAATGTATACAAAGGTCAGGATAACGAATCTCGTCCTCACCTCTCGGCGATTTCCGACGATATCAAGTACAGCAAGACACACGATTCTTTGGGAGTCAGAGATAGAGAGAGTCAGGTAAGCTGCCAGCTCTCTGTGAACCTTGCTCCGTCACTCTCGACCGAACGCAGATGGACTGCTGAGCTCACATTTCTGCCGCCAACAACATACTTTCTTGTCACAAGTTGCGCAATCTTTTCATTATCTTGAATCGTCCTTCTTCTTGCCACACATCACTATCTCATTGTCTTGAACACTCATTTCATCCCCAAATCTATACCCGGTCGTGCTTTGTCTCACTCTTTCTTCACAAACTGCTCATTCGTCTTTCACAAAATTCTCACTTTGTACGCCACAAACAAATCACTGTCCTCATCACTTGCAAATCGATTTCAAATTCTGGGTCATACACGGCAAGGAATAGAGCTCACAAGGCAATGGCCTTCGGCCTGGTCAAGCGACTTGATCACAAGTTTGCGGTAGCTCGGGGACTCAATCGCAATTCCAGGGACCGCTCGTCGTTATGGAGGCCGCTCGAAGTCTGTCCATGGTTCTGGAGTCTGCTGCTATCTTTGAGGTATTCTCGTTGCTCTGGAGGCCACTCTCAGTTCTGGAGGTCGAAGGTAAAATGTGATCGCTCGTAGGTGTCTGGGACGCCTGTGTTCTGCAGTCTGCTCGTAGTTCTGCGAACTGCTCGCAGGTTCAAAGGCTGCAGCCCGTATCTCTGGAAGTTGTAGCTTGTACTTCTGGAAACCGCAGTTTGTAATTTCAAGAACTGCAGCCCGTAGTGGTAAGGACCGCTCGTTGATCTCAAAAGCGCTCGTAGTTCTGGACAGCGCTCGTAGGTCTGGGAAGCGCTCGCAATTCTGGAGACCGCAGTTCGTAGTTCTGGAAACCGCAGCTCGTAGTTCTGAGGGCCGCTCATAATTCTGGAACCCGCTCGCAGGTTTGACGTAGTTCTGAGGACCGCTCGTAGTTCTGAGGACCGCTCGCAGGTTTGACGTAGTTCTAAGGACCGCTCGTAGTTCTGGAAAGCGCTCGCAGGTCTAGAGGCCGCAGCTTATAAGATTCTTTGGCTCGTAGGTCTTTGGCTCGTAGGTCTTTGGCTCGTAGGTCTTTGGCTCGTAGGTCTTTGGCTCGTAGGTCTTTGGCTC